>JAYDZE010102263.1:0-24077 GCA_034509125.1 Monilaria moniliformis
GCATATAAAGGCTGGTCTCACCCTATAGCTTCCATATATATATATATATATATATATATATATATATATTGTTGTATATAAGTATGGCTAGAATTCATCTATGTGCGAATTCGAATATTAATTATTTAGTTTGATAGTCTATTTTCTTAAAAAGTTAAAAATACTATTCTACATTTGAAAGGATAAATTTTAGTCAAAATGTTAATTTTATTAAAAGTTACTCCTAAGTCTATATAATGCGTTATATCTATATATATAATATATATAATATTTTTAAGTTGTGATATAGAACTCAGAGGAGCGATTTATTCCTTACAATATAACATACGCATGAATTATTGACGTTTTCGATACAAAATGTTACAAATAAAAATTATAATTGTTATATAGGGTATCCGCAATGCATTCGCATTTGAAGCGTACGGCGGGGTGCCTCGTTTGGGACTGGGCTGCAAGGGTGGGGAGGGGTGCGGTGGTCACAACTATAGCCGTTGAAGCGATGTTCAACGAGGCTATGTCTATCATGCGCGATTTCATTTCGTGCGCCCTTTCGTTGAATGAGAAGGGCGTGTCACCTGCATGCTGCACTCCTGCGACTTGGGGATTTTTTTTTAAAATCGAAAAATTGATTTTTAAAATTTTATATTTATTTTATTTTTTCCCTTTTCAATGTGGGCCATACGGGATTGTCGTTGGGCCGGGGGTAGGGGGCAACGACTAGTTTATGATTTTTTTAATTCTTTTCTCATTCTATAAATATTACATAATCCAACCCATTCATTCATCCAATTCACTCATTCTTCTTCACATTATTCTCACATCAAAGTTAATGGATCCAAACAATCCCAATTTTTCCAATTTCAATATCGACCCAAATTTGCCAAATAATTTCACACAATTTTGTCTACAAAATAATTGGGATCGACAGAATCTAGCGACTTGGAATGTGGCGCCGAATAATTCGCACTCTTTTTCGATCATGAGGTAAAACAAATGTCTACTCAACCTCTCAGGGATCCACATTGGCGACGACGACGTCGACGAGGTGCAACCATCCCCTCCGACGAAAAGCAAGAATATTTCTTGCACTCTTATTGAAGGTAACATGAAGTATTCGTTGGAGGAGACGAATGTATTAGCGCGTATCTATGTCGATATCTCTGAAGACCTGCTGATTGGCAACGGGCAAAGGGTTCGAGTTTTCTGGAAGATTATCGCAAAAAAATACAACGAAATGAAACCGAAATGGGCATTCGAGCGGGATTACGACCATCCTTGCAAACATCGTGGCCGGATGCAGAAAGACGTCCCCAAATTCGGCGGCTACATCACCAATTTGCAGAAGGTATGGGCGAGCCGCGCAATCTGGGATGATATTCGAAAAGAGGCTTTCAGAGCCTTTTATAATGATAAAAAAATAATTTGAGTACGAGGACGTGTGTGCAATTGTTCAAAGCCACCCGAAGTTTTCCAGCGGTACATAAAAGTTATTGGAAAAGACACGTCGACGATGGACGAAACCAAACAACAACAACATGAAGCCTTAGTCCAGCTACTTACACGCAAACTAAGATTAATGTAGTTTTTTTAATTTTTAATTATATAATTTTCGGTATTTAAATTATGTAATTTTTAAATTTTAAATTTTAATTTTTTATTTAAGAAATATTATAATTTAAATAAATATATAAAATTAAAAACTGATGAATTAAAAAGATAGAATTGTGACTGAAATTTTAAATTAATAGTGTTATAGCTGAATTTAAAAATACTAATATAATATTAAATGATAGACGTAGCTGAAAATTTAGGGTTTAGCCGTACATGGTGATACAATGTCGGAATTTGTTTTTTAATAGTTATAGATGGAGAATTTTTATTAGTTTAATAAACTGGAGAAAAACCGTCGCCTTTTTCTTGTCTTCCAATCTTCCTTCCCTAAAACCCACCTTCCCTCGTACCGACCCCTCCCCTCTCTCTCTCTCTCTCTTTCCTCTCTTTACATGGCGGCGAAGCCAAAATAAACCAGAATTCCTCAATTGACAACCATGCCAACCTTCACTGCAATCGCCTTAGAAAACTTACTTGAGCCTAGAGTTCGTGAATCCCTCAAAAAGCCCGAGCCGGAGGGTCCGAACCCAGGAAATGGGCGTTCGCGGCACCTTTACATATCCCCGGCCCTCTATGCCACGCCGGAGCAGTCACCCATACCCGACTACTCCTCCCCCGACCCGCCCTCCCCATCTCCTTACGTCGCAAATCACAAGCGCCGCGGCGGAGGGCAGGTCAGGGTTCCGGAAACGCGCCGCGGCCGTGACGAAACTGAGGGTTTTAGTTTTGAGGAGGCGGAGGAGAAGTGTTTGAATGAAGGCGTGGACGGTGTTGCTGAGGAGGATGAGGGGTGTCTCGATCCGAGGAGTGAGGTGGCGAGTGAGGTGGATGCAGCTGATTTGAGCCAAATCCAAATGGAGAGCCGCAGCTTCGTTTCGGCGCAAGGGGAATTTTTCGACGCAATTGATGGTATAATTGAATTATCTTCTCCTGTATTTGTGTTCGTCTGTAGATCCCTATTATGTGACGGTTTTATATGTCAATTGTTTTATTTTGATATCCGAGTAGAAATGATTTCAACTTAGGGTTGGAAAATCGTTATGGAAATGTATGCAGTATGATGTTTTTGGGAATGCTTAGCACAATTGAGATGCTGCGAACCGATTCCTCATTACTTTTTGTGTATGTTATACTTTGGAAACTAGTGACAGAAGGAAGTTAGTGTTATAAGCTGTCACTGAATATAAATTGTGGAGGTATTTATTGTTTTGGATGATTTTTCTTTCTCAGTGCAAACAGTATCTTGATAATGGGTTTAAGTTTATATGGCCCGACTTGTCAGGAAATGCTTGTGATGAATGCCAACTCTTAGTTGTATTCGCGGAAGAAGGAAATCAGGAAATAGTTACAGAAAACCTTTTACATCGATTCAAGATTCTGCACAATAGTATGAGAGAGATGATTCTTCAAGAAATTCGGATGTTAGCTTTAATGTTTTATGTTAAAGTAAATCAATAGATTACATAGCTTTGCCTGATAATGTTCTTCCTCCTGTACTTTTTCTGCAATCCTGGTGGTTCTTTGTTTAGCATGTATATCAGTGTTAGAGAAGTAGGAACATCATGCTGAACTTGATAACATGCAGCTCCCATTATTGTGAGCTTGCCTCAATCTGATAGAAAGACTGCACATATTATATCTTTTAGTGAAATTAGGAACGATGACATGACTTTGTTTACAGAGTTCTCCTCTGATGGGTCCATTTCAAATACACCATCACGTGATCATAGACTTGAGTCAGAATTGCTTTTGTCAAGGCTCAATCTACTTGAGGAAATTGAAAAGAGAAAGTCTGCAGAGGAAACTTTTCTTTTGATGCACAATCAGTGGGAGAAAATCAGGATCCTTATATCTGAAGCTGGACTTACTTTTCCTGCTCCACCTGCTATTAGTGATGGCATGCAGCTTGAGGATCAGGAGATGGATAAATTGTCCCAGGAAGTTGTTGTTGCTAAATTTGTTGCTGAAGCAGTTGGAAGGGGTCTAGCACGTGCGGAGGCTGAAGAAGCTGCTTCGGCGATCATTGAATTGAAAGACCTGGAGATCCTCCGGCTACGTGATAGAATGCAGTACTATGAAACTGTTAATCATGAAATGTCCCAGAGGAAGCTTGTTGGTAAGCTATTGGAATTATGCTTTATAGTTTAAGTAGATTGTAGTTGTTCCTTTGATAAGGCTTTCAGAAAGTTAAACTCCATCAAATCAAGGAGAACTATCCAAACATTTGAATAGAGAGGAGAGAAAAACTATATCCCCTTGCTTGTCCTTCCACTAAGATGTACTGCAAATAAAGTGGAATTCATTAGGTGTTGAAGTGATTAAAGTTGCGATTTCTGCAAAGAGGTCATTCTAGGATAGCCAATGTTACTTCCAATACCCTGGTATAAATTTTCATTTTTAATATCTTCCATTCCTCTCAAGTAAATTGTGTTGGTTTTATTTTTAGTACTATCAGGTCCTGTTTCATGATTTAGCTGATACGAATTGTAATTGTGTTGGGAATTTTGAAATCATTATGAACTTCCAGATACTACCTATATTTTCATATATGCCCGTAACTCAAATTGCTGAGTTTGTACAAGGCCTTCGTCTTCTAGAATTATCTCTTTGTTTTAAGAGAACCTGAATTTGGGGCTACTAAGCTTACCTGGCTTTTACAACCAGTTACTTGCTCAGTGTGATAATACATGAAAAAAAATTGATGTGGCCTTTGAATAATATATAATATTTTGAACTCACTTTCTTGAGTTTATATGCAGAGGTCGCACGTAGACAGCAAGAAAGGAAGAGTAGAAGGAGATGGCTATGGAGTTTTATGGGATTGGCATTTGGAATTGGGGCGTCATTGGCTGCTTATTCATATATTTCTCATACTAATGAATGCATGTCGCTGCTAGAGTGTGGTGATTCTGCTGACTCCTCTTCTATTGTCCCGTTAGAGACCTCCCGTGGACATTAGCCTGGGGGTAAATTTGTTGACTTATCTTTTGGATCTGCCCTACATTTTCTCTATTTAGTATTGGATCAGAGCATAGGTTGGTGAATCAATGGCTAAAACCTCTTGGCTGTGTTTGTTTTGTCTCTTCTGACCACTTTTTCAAGATTGCCCCCAGCAACGTAGAGAGAAGCTTAGTTTAGTGAGTTATCTTTTCTCGGAAGCATGGTGTCTGATGTTGAAATTGATACCTGTTAGGTAGAATTTTCATTTCGAAACTACTGAGTAACGTGTAGCTATTTTACCAAATTGAGTCAGGAGTTTATACAGTGCTAGACATTGCCTCCTGAAAATTTTACAGTGGTTCATCTTATGAATTGTTAAAAAACACCTTGGAATTACTGAAATACCAACGTTATAGTGACAATGTTCCCTAATATCGTAGGCGTAATTTAATTTGGATTTAGGAGAAAGATGCAAGAACCCTCTGTTTGAAGTCCTGAAGCGTTGTTGCCCCTATTTCTTTTTTTGGAGCACATCTATATACTAGTATAAAAACAGTCAGTCTTACTTGCAAAATTTCGCTCGACTATTCATTCAACTTGAATTTTCATTTTCTTTTTATTTATAATGGATTGCACACCCACTCAATCTGTTGTGTTCCAATGGAATAAAAGTGCATTTGCGCCTCTAATGTTTGTAGTGTACTAATGTCCCGGAATACGTCTTGTTGAAAATATATGCAATTTTAGTCCGACAACTCTAATCTTTCATCTAATTTTTAGGTTTATCCTTCATGTTTTTCATAAATTCTTAGAAAAACAAAAATCGTTTAGAAAATGACGATTCAAAACTACGAGCGTTCATCAAGTGGTTCTATTAAATTATGATATGAAAGAGGCTACAGATATTTAAACTGGCAAATTCAAAAAGTTCAAACAAAACATAGACCAAGGGCTCAAGGAGGTATTGGATACTTGGATGCTTCCTCGCTTCCTCGAATGAAGTGTGTTGTGGAGGCTAGGGTTTGATATCATTTGAATAAATATTATAAGATGTATTCAAAGTGTTGGTGCCTGGGAGGCTAAAGAGGGGCAAACAATAGTGCAAAAATTGTCCGCGCTATTTTTCAGAAATAGGGGCATTTCCAGTGTCCGGGGTAGCGGTCACTGCCTCAACCGCTGCTTTATTCAGGCGCTGAAAACCCTCTCACAAGTGGTTGAGGCAGCGGGCGCGGGCGCTGGCCCACTGCATATCTACTTGCATCACCTCATTCTACCTCGTTTAAACTTTGAATCACACTCCTACTTTTTTTGTATCTTCATATTGTGCTCCTCTTCGATATTATGTAATTATTTCATTCCAAACTTGTCTCCACTTTTCTGCACTTGTCCAAGAAAGCATAACAAAGTATTAATTTTCACAAACTCAAAATTGCAGTATAAAGCATGCTCTTCTTTAGAGAAATGACATAAAAAACATCCTTATAAGAGTGAAAAAAATCATATTTATTGATATATCAATTATACTAGGTGCAGGTAAAGAGAATAATTGATAAAAAAATCAATTAATAAGGATCAATTTTTTTTGGAAATGACGAGATTTGAACCCTTTATATATCATTTTCGATTTATCTTTTTCCCTTAATAAAAAAAGAGCTACATACCCTAATTAATATATAATCCCTCATTCAATTATTGTCCGATATTATAACTATAAGTAAAGACAATAACTGATTAAAAAGAATTTCAAAAGACAAGGATTTTTTTTTTGTGTGGTGATTATTGGATTTGGACGGTATATTATTCACCTTGACTGTTCTACCAATTGAGCCTCTATTCAATTTATAAATCTGTTAGAATATTTATGAGTAGAGAGAAAAAAAATGTAAAAATCAAAAGACAATGATTTAATTTTTTTTTCTTTTGCGGATATCGGATTCAAATGGTATATTATTCACCATTTGTATTTTCTACCAATTGGCTGCATCTAGGGTTGATAGTTCGATTCGCCAGTTGGCGGATAACTAATAACCGAATATGAATTGATCAGTTATCGGTTAATCGATAATGGTTGCTCCCCGCTGGTGGACTTCATGCCCCCATCACCTCTGCGTCCGCAGGTCCTACGATATCTTTCAGTTTCGTAGCGTTCACATGATGGTTCCTGGATCAAGCTTAACACGGATGGAGCATTCGCCCCTCCAAATGAAGGCACTCCTACATCGTCTGTAGGAGGTGGTGGGACCGTCCGGGGCCCAGATGGCGGTATCTTTGCTGCATTTTGTACACCCCTCACGGCCAGGTCTTGCTTTGAGGCGGGGCTGCACTTGCCCAAGGCTTGACCCTGGCTAGGCAGTTTTCCACACGTGTTTGGATTGAGATGGACTCAGCGGCGGTGATCACAATGCTGACATCGGGGAAGCTTGGTACGGCAGCTATTCGTCACCCTATGGCGAAGATCCGTGCCATTCTTCGGCAGATGGAGTTTCGGTTTTCCCATATTTTCAAGGAAGGTAATCGGGTGGCCGATTACTTAGCCGGTAGGGGGGTCCAGACCCCTAGCCTGCTTTCCCTTGATGCTGATTCGGTGCCTACTTTCGTGAAGATGCTTGCTCGGATGGACCAGTTAGGCTATCCCAATTTTCGCTTCCATTATATTGATGCTTGACACTATGGGTCTTTTTGGTTTCCTTCTCTTTATTGTCTATGTTTCTTTTTGTGGGATTGGTCACTTTTGGGCATTCTCAAATGTATGTTTTAGTTGTCACGACTTGTTGATGCACAACCTGACTTCAAAAATTGACGTGGGATGCTCAAAACAAGTAGAAAAACTTTGGGTTTCTCTTCTCTTCCACTAACTTCTTCAGATTTGGTATTGTTCGGCTAGGATTAAGGCGTGAGTTGGAAGCCCATGATTGTTGTTCTGTCGTTGTTTGGCCGAGAGAAGAGACAGGCAGAGATGCTGACCGTTGTATGTTCACCGGAGACGAACGAGAAGATGCAATGAGAGGCGATTGCATGCCTTCCATGTTCAGTCAAACCGAGGGATCAAGCGACGATCATTCCTCCGAGAGGGAGAGAAGCCGACGCTCTGGTAGCGCCTGCAGTGATGATCTCCGTTGTAGGAGGGATGAGATGTCAATGTTTTGTTAGGAGGGGCGAGGGGTTTTGAATCCGTGTGTCTATGTGTGTGTGTTCCATGTTTGGGAAATAGATAGAGTGGGGAAGAGAGTAGTGCTGTGACAGCGACAGTAGTTTGTGGCAACATGTGCCACCAGATCTAGAGAGGGGGATGACGATGGAAGGCGTTTTCGAGAGAGAACTGGCAGATGGATCCTCTGTATGTATGGCGTGAGAGAAGAGGGAGTAGAGAGAAAGAACGAGAACAAGAGGAGTGATGCTACGGTGTTGTGGGTTTCGCTCTCTTCCACTTTGGTCCAAGTCACTTTTGGGCTTGGATCATGTTTGATATTTGATATTTTGATGTATAATTTGACGGGTTAGGGGTCCGCCTAACCCCTCACCCCCTGGGGTGTTTGAGGGAAAAAAAGCACGTGCTCGTTAATTATTTTTGTTTCCAAGCATATGGTTGTCGGTATTAGTAATTTATATGATTTTATCGTTAACTAAACTGATCGATCACAGTTGAATGCTCGGTACTCAGCACTAGTGCCGAGCACCTATGTGCTCGGTATGTGTAATTTATATCAATTTAATAATATTTATATTTTTAAGTGTAGATTAAATTAATTTTATCACTAATTCCGATTAAGCAGTTTTATGCTTTTATTTGCTTTTATAATTTTAATATTAACAATTAAGAACTGAAAATTAATCATAAAATTAATATATTAAAGCATAGAATTGATAAAATTAAGCATAAAATTGTAAAGTCATAATACTTTTACAATTGAAATTGATAAGCTAGTCATCTTTTTCTTTGGGTTCACCATCAGAGATGAATTCTTCATCTTCATCTTCATTTCCATCTTCATCATTATCATGAACACCATTTTCTTCATCAGAATCATCTCTCTCTTCTGATTCTCTCAAAATTGGAATCATTGCCCGACTGGGGTCACGACGTGATCGATCTAGGTGTTGCACATTATCATATATTTCACGAACTTCTACTTCATCATCTTGGAAAGTGGTAATTTCAGTTACCTCTTTAGTTTTGCCATAAATGGCATTGAATTTCTTTATTCAAACCTTGAACACAGTCGCCAATTAACCTTGTCTTTTTTTTTTGCTCGGAAATGGTAAGAAGTAAACCTGAGATACGTGTTTGGCCAATGCGAATAGTTTATATTTCGGGTACTCCTTCTGAATATTCACTTCGACTATTTTGTTCCTTGGATGAACAATTGTACCACCACGTAGAGCCAAAGCCGGATTATACCATAAACAATTGAACAATACGACCTTCTTTATTGGTAATGCGCGATATTCCATCTCTATAACTTCTTTCAAAATCTCATAGAAGTCATCTTCATCACAGCTGTAATTGGACCCTCTGATGCAAACCCCACTGTTCACAGTCGATTTATTCTTCCCATAAGAGTTTGTGTGGAATTTGTATCCATTAACGAAACAAATATTATAACTCTTGACTGCGTTCAGTGGTCCCTGAGACATATAGTATAAATGGCTACCACAAGGTAGGTAATTCCAGCCCTGTGAACGAAACACTTAATTAATGAGGATTTATAAAAATAATACAAATTCATGATTTATAAAATATAGAAATTCTTTAAACCATGATGCATAATTATCTTCCAATTGTAGCTGTAATTACGTCACTGTTATTCTCGGATTGTGCTCACGTAATAGTTGGATGAACATATTGTTTTTATATACAAAGAACATATGAGGAAATAAACTATATTATAGACCGTTATTAAAGAAACAAAGGGTTATCAAACTTATAGCTCAAATTTCTTTACTTCTTGACAATTAAGTAAAATGTAGGTTTGCCCTGCTTTGTACTCCATCTTGGTAAGGAATCGTTCTCGTCCCTTCCCAACACACCTGGTTGGATATGTGAAGATTGAAAGCATATCTTTAGGGTGAGTTGATCCTCTGCCATCATCATTATGAGTAACATCTCTACTTCTGCAACGGATATGTGACTCGAAGTAATGACTACAGAAATGTGATGATTCCTCAGTCAAGTAAGCATTACATATCGATGCTTCAACAACAGCCTTGTTATTTACATTTAACTTCAAATTTCGCATGTATCTGCAATATATCTTATTATCATAATTAAGAATGACTGAAATTCAATAGAAAAATCACACACCGTTCAAACGGATACAACCATCGGAAATTCACCGGTCTGGTGATCATCGCCTCATATGCTAAGTGGACAGGAAGATGCTCCATGGAGTCGAAGAAAGACAAAGGAAATATTGCCTCAAGCTCGCACAAGGTAACTGCAATGGACTTATTATACTTGTTCATATCAACCTCTCTGAAAATTGTAGCAGTCATATCTCTAAAGAAATTGCTCATCTTAGTCAAAGCTTCCCAAACATCGCGTGGAAGTAACTCACATAAGCCAATTGGCAATGATCGTTCTATGAACACATGACAATATTTTCATAGCTTTTCATGCCTAACAACTTATGCTTTTTCATATTGATGCATCTTGATAGATTGGAAACATAACCATCCAGAAATTTTAAATTATTCAGCCAAGTGAACAACAACTTCATACTTTCTTTGTCGAGCGTGAAATCAACCTTATAGCATTTCCCACCATGGGGGCCAAAGCTCGGGCTGTATGCCAAGTTCTTCTAAATATCATCTTGCATTTGCATTGTCCTTCGTCTTCCCTTCGACATTCATTATGATATTGAAGATATTGTCGAATACATTATTCTCTATGTGCATAACATCTAAATTGTGGCGAATCGGATTTGTCTTCCTATATGGGAGATCCCAAAGTATACTCCATTTCATCCACCCTAAGATCTGCTCCAGATCTGATCCACATTAACGTTGTGCGTAGTTGAAAGTTTTGTTTTCTTGAGATATCAAACGCTAGAATACCTTCTGCCCAAAAATTGTTGAGCTCTGCAATTAGGGGTTGTAGAAATACGTCGATGTTCTGTTTTGGATTCTTCGGACGGGTACGATCACAATGAGAAACATGTAGGGGTCTTTTATACACATCCACGACGACAAATTGTACGTAGCTAAAATTACCGGCCATAACGAGTACTACATACCTTTATGACCGAATGGCCGAAATCAATCTGTACTAAGTGCCAACCTCACATTTCTCGACTCAGAAGCAAATAAGGGTTAAGTCTCATCAAAGGTTTTCCAGGCTATGGAGTCAGACGGATAAGACATCTCTCCAAGTGTCGTCGTGTGCTTTGCATGCCATCTAATGGATTTGGTTGTAACTTCAGATGCATCCAATCGTTTCAATCTCGGTCTGAGAGGAAAATAATACATCTGTTTGCGTGCACTTTCATTAGGTTTGAATCTATCTTCCCCACAAACTTTGCATTCTATTATATTCTCGTTCTCTCTTCAATAGATTATGATCTTTTTTTGCAACAATGTATCTTCAGGAATGACATATCTAAAGTATGCATTTGTTTCTTGTAAGTATAGAAGCTGCCAGACATATGGTTCGGTTTTCGCAGACGCTTCTCTACGAACTGACACACATCAACAAATCATCGCTGAGACATGTGATGTTCAGACTTCATAGTCATCAGGCGAGCATTAGTTGCCAATTGAGAATAATCACATATTTCACACAGATCAGTTTGAGACGCTTGTAATATGTTGTAAAACTGTTGCAACTCGTTATTGGGGGGTTATGGCATGTAAGTAGATGGAACGTACTGATCATGATAATTCGCCTGAAAATCATAAGCATCAGGACCAACCGTTCATCCCACGCATCATATACCATTTGTTGGTATGGATTTGGCGGATCAAAATACACCGATTCAGCCTGTCCTGAAATAGACGACGCTCCTGCCTTGTAATGAAATCTCGCCAATCATAGTAATTTCGTGTGAAACCCTTCCTCACGAGCTGCTCCTTCACCTTGTCCGTGGACAAAATTACTTAGTATCACAATGTGCACATGAACATCTAATTTTCGAACCATCCATTTTAAAGGGATGTTGCACGATAAAATTTATAAATGCATCTAACCCGTCAATAAAATCCTTATTATATTATCCCGTGGAAAATTTTCTTATATACATCCACTCACTTCCTAGTATTAAATCCATTTCACTATCCTATCATTCCAAAACAAAATAAATTATCAAACACGCAAACTATTCTATTTACTAAAGCACCATAAATTCTTTAATGTTGCAATATTATAATTAATAACATAAATTAAAAAAAATACATGAAACAAGTACTAACCTTAACCTTTAAACGTGGGTCTAACAACGATATTAAGAAACATTATATCACCAATCTACCAACAAAAAAATTTGTATTTCAATCAACATACGTAACTAATAACAAAAAATAACTATTTTAATATAACTTTATAAATTAAAAGCGTACTAACCTGTTATTTACGTATAGTACGTGCGCAATAACAATGAAGAAACTATTTTAATCGACGATGTTTTTTGTGAACAATGAGAAATGAACGAAAATATATGTTTTGTTATGTTTAGAGTTCTGCTATGCTCAAGCTCTACTTATTATGTTATGATAAATTTGTGAGCACGTTTATCGAGCACTGACTGCTCGGTACTAGTTCGATACGCGCAGGAATTCTCCCGTCTTCCCACGCTAAACCTACCGAGCACCTTCGTGCTCAGAATAATTTTGTCAGAGCCGTTTTTTGACAATATTATAATAAAATTATGACAATACACGTTTTTAGAATAATTAGTTATTTAGATAAATTTTTATCCATAATAAATTGCCAAACTTACAAATGTTCATTCGTACAAATACTGTGCAAATATATATTCATTCATACAAAATATTTGAATTGTAAAAAATCAAAATTATATAAATACAAAATACATATCTATAATCTTTTTAATGGTACGCTAAGTTAAGAAATTTTCCTACTGAGCGTTCCATTAAAAAGCTTATAGATTGTTTATTGTATTTAAAGATTTTATCCTCAAAATTTTATTCTATTTCCCAATCTATTTATTCTTCTAACATGTTTTTCTTTTCCTAGCCAATATGTTTTTCTTCTTCTAACCCAAATCCTTCTTCTTCCGCATTCCCAATGGATGCACCCACATTATTCAACATTTAATTTTCTAATTGTTAGAACGCGGCTTCTCGGATTGAAGCTTCTCGTATTGGGGTGTCCCGATTTATCATTGCATAGATAGATGATAGGCAACAAATACATCACCATAGCCACCATATGCTCGCTATATTAAAAAAAGTTTTGTTTTAAAAAGTTTATAGATCTGCTAAAAAAAGCGACAGGGTCGGCTAGAGTTTATGATCCGTCAGTGATGGAGGTTCTGGAGTGGGGCGGCGAGGTAGCTAGAGCAGAGGCGGTGACGGGACGGCATGGTGAACGCAGTGGGGTGGGGGTGGGGACGACATATGGCGGCTGCAGTGCGGTGGAGCGGGGCGGAGGTCAAGGAGGAGGGAGTCGATGGGGGAAGAAGAGTCAGTGGAATGGGCTGCAATAGTCAAGGCAGCGTGGGCGCGATGGTGGAGATTGGAGACGATATGGCGGATGGGTAACAGTGGAAGCGGTGCAATTTGGGGCAGATTGAGCTTTGTATTTATAAGCAATACATTACTGAGCACGCGAGGTTCTCGGTAAATGACCACACCTACTTTTACCAACCACCTGATTGCTTGGTAAATGGACTGCACCGACAGCTACCGAGCACTAGGGTGCTCGGCCGATCCATCAACACATTTTCGAGTCCTTGGTGCTCAGTGCATGCGCATTGTATCAACGACTCGCGTGCTCGGCAAATCCATCAATATATTTCCGAGCACCCATGCTTGGTATATTAAATTTATATAATTTAAAACAAAGAAATAGTGGTCCGAGCATCCTCAATGCTTGGTAATGTCCTTTTTTATCGACGTAATTAGTGCTCGGAATGCGTTCAGAGCTGGTTGTCGTTGTGCTCAATGGCTGCCTTAAATTTAAGGCCCTACCGACTTCTTACGTCGTGCTTGGTAAGTGCTCGAAAATATGTGCACGTGTTCGCTAATTGCTCGGTAGTTGCTCGGTACATAATAGCGAGAATTGTTGGTGCTCGATAACGTTTGGTCGCTAAAGCCTGCTTTTTTTGTAGTGATATTGATTATATTTTTTATATTATAATAAATTTAGTTTTATAATAAATATTATAAAATTATTAATTCATTGGCGAGACTCGGTGAATGCGACATTAAAAATGTGACACTGAATTTCATCTTGTTATAAACAACTTGGGCTAAAAGTTTCATGCGTTAGCCCATAGACGGCCGGAAAGCCCTATATTTGGGTGGGCATATACAGGCTTATAGTTTAACATACTTTCTGTTTTAATTTTTTTTTTAAATAAAAAATTACTTTTCATACCAAAATTTGCGGCTCAAGATCTTACCTAACTAACAACCTTAATTTGAAATCGCGAACTTGCTAGAGAGAGAGTTGCTTCTAAAGTTCTGTTCATCTGATAACCATCACTTACTCACAATATCTAATAGAATTCAACCGTTTTTAACTTACTGATCTCAAGTTGCTATGGAATTAGATGAAGTTAGGCTGGAAAAACACGTGCCTTTTTACCAATAAAAATTCCTTACCATAAAAATTCGAACGTTACCACAACCACACCACATTTTTCCCAACAGAAAGTAACGACTCAACAAGTTTAAACTACGAATCACAACTCAATAATGCAAATCCGATGATCAATCACAATCCCACATGTATCCATCCATGATTAATCCTACCACTATCCAGTTTCTAATCCCATTACTTTTCCTCGTAATCACACATTCCGCCAAAACCCTAATCACAGACAACCACAAATTAGTATACACACAATGCTCGAACCGCACCTCACCAATTCCCTCTCACGTTTCATTACTCCCAAATCTTTTTCAAGAATTCATCACACGCTCGTCTCAATCCACCTTCTTCAAAACCATCGTCGCAGATGAGAAAACTGCGATTTCGGGCTCGTTTCAATGCAGGAAAGATTTAAGCTCACATGAATGCAGAAGCTGCGTGATCAAATCTTCGAACCTGTCAGAAAGTTTGTGTGGCAAAAGTTTACCAGCAAGAGTCCAGCTCCACGGCTGCTATGTTCGATACGAGGAGGAAGATGGAGCTGAACCCGAGACGGAGCAAATCCTTCACCGGGCCTGCAGCAAGAGGATGATCAAGATAGGTGGATTTGAAGAGATGAAATATGCAGCGTTTGGTGCGGTGGTAAGCTGCGTGATGAGTGAGAGTGGATTTTGCGAGATGACGTATGAATCGATCCACGTTTTGGCGCAGTGTGGGGAGAGTTTGAGGAGCTGTGATTGCGGCGAATGCGTTAATCGTGCGGTGGAGATTGCTTGTGAGGATGAATGCAGATATTCAGTTTCTGGAGAAGTTTATGTTGATGGATGCTTCGTTAATTATGTTTATAGAGATGGGGGCTTTGGCACCTACAAGGGTGGAGGTAAGATGCTCGAGAAATTAAAATTAGATAGAAAATTACATATAGCCAATTAATTATTAGTATGAAAAAATGCTGTTATTTTTTACTCTAGCTATCAAAATATAAAATTTGCCACAAAATAATTTCGGGCCTGACACTGGTACAGACATGTTATGCCAAAATTTGATAGTTAGACTAGGTCAATAATTGTTTGACCCAGCCCGGCCTCTTACATAACCTTTTTCTATATCAAATTATTCAATTATATTTTCTTATTATTTGATTTAATATTTTTTATTAACTGAAGGGGACCGTTCGCCAAAACTGGTAGCAATTGTTGTTGGGGGTTTAGCTATTTTAGCAGTGGGAGTTGGATTATGTTATTTTACAAAGTCATGTGGGAAGAAGAAAGATGGTAAGTACTCAATTTGTTGTTACATTTTTCAAAATTTTCAGAATTTGCAATTTTTTTTATGTGTTGTTTTAATACATACCTAATAATATTTTCGCGTTTGATGATGAGAAAAGTAACATATGTCATGCAGATTGGTGAGTCAGATGACAACTTTGTACTTTGCCGGCAGATGTGTCTCTCGCCACAGGAAGAATAATTGATAATCTTGCATGATATTTTGTCAAATATAAGTTGTTAAACAATTATATGGACATTGTAATACGCATATTTAACGATGTCACAACACTTTTATTCATAGATTAAACGATATCATTGTGCATGTCATCTGATGGTGTATAAAAATGTATATTCCTTTAAAAATAAAATTTTATTACTTTACATGTTACAAGAAAATGTTACATACACTCTTAAAATACATAGTTGGTAGCGTTAATGCCTTTAATTTATTGCAGTTGCAATATTTGGGGATATATTGATAGGGATTTTGAACTAGGCTCAAATAAAAAATATCCTAAAAACTAATTAAAGTTGCAGTTAATTCAATATCCAGCCCAAGACCGTTGACGGGACACTATATTCGGAAATAGACGGAGAAATTATCAAATGACGTTTACCAATGAGGTTTTGATCGCTGATAGGATATACAGCCCGGTCCATCAGAAGTTCGGCCCAAAGACGACAAGTTCGGCCCAGATGCTAACAGCTCGGCCACAAGGGAGCTCGGACTAACAGCTCGGCCATAAGGGAGCTCGGACCAGAGACTTGCAGCTCGGCCCTAAGGGAAGGTAGAAGCTCGGCTACAACCGCCCACGACCTCCACTACTCCCTAACCGCCAACCACAATCTCGGAAACCGCTCCCACGATCTCTGTAACCGTCAAGTCGCTATAATGACTCATTAATTCGGGCAAAGGCCGATGAACATTATAAATAGGGATTAGACTAGACAAAAAGGGATTAGACACCCTATCTTTGTAATACGCAGCAAGAATACAATATTCATACGCTTTGAGCCGTGGACGTAGATCTCATTAACGATCGAACCACGTAAAAATCCCTTGGGCAATCTTCTAAATTCCAAGTCCATATCTGAATCTGATAAACCCGACAAAATAAGATCGATCAAGTCGTATCATGTAAAACGATGACTCAGTTAACGAGTCGCTGTATTTTTCCAAGCCGTTGCTACTAGCCACCATTTTCCTGATCGTCTCGTTCAGTTGCAGCAATTTCTTACTGTGTGAGCATATAATTTCGCTACGAGAGAATTAGGGCCAAAAATGAATTATTTAGCAAAAGTTGCTAGATTTTGATATTTGTACACTACATGTTAATATTTCAATAAAAATAAATAAAAAAAATCTATTTGTTTTGAATGCTCAAAAATAATTACTAAATTTTATAAAAAAACTTATTGTTGTAGATATCAACTCTTAGAGAAAATTATTTTTCTAATCGATATTAATTAAGTTTGATTAATAAATAAAGTCTAGCTAGTAAGACGTTTGAGATCAACCTCTATGATATGGCTATACAAAGGCCCGAGCAAACGAACTTTGTCAACACTTTAGGTTATAGTTTTCACTATAGAAATTAAAGTAAGGAGTCATCATCATTAAAAAAAAATCAATTTCCCAATAATAAAGACTCTCGAAATATAAATTGTCGTTTTATTCTTATCTCATGATCAAACCAGTTACCGATTTTCGACCGAACCAGCCGGTTTTTTCAGTTCACAATGATTCATTAAATTGGGGGTTTTTATGATCTGATCGGACAACACAATGATTCGCGGCCAAACCGGCTGGTCCCGTCCAGTCCTTAAACACTGAAAATAACAAATGAAACGACTTAATCAGCATGTTTATATTTAATTATTTTATCACCCATTCCGCTGACTTTGAAGACAAACTCTAGAACTGAACTACTTAGTTAATTTGTTGTCCAATTTCCAAATTTAATGAAACATTGTGATACGTCCATTGTTTGATCCATGGGTCAATTGAATGTTTAAAAGAACCCAATAGTTCAATAATAGATCTAAAATATCTTACTCGAATTCAGATTCATGGCTGGTCTTGCTTAAATAATTTATATTCATTAAAGATAGATTAGTCTATTTTCAAAAAATGGCTAGTTTTTATTATATATTATTATTATTATTTTGTTTTCATTATCCAAATTGGCAGTTTGCTAATTGCTAAATTGACTCATTTTCATACAGTATTCATGCATAGCATTTTTATAGAAACTCGAGCTCAAATACTCCATATTTCATATGTAGATTTCAGCTGCAATATATTTACCCAGGCATCAATCATATGTAGTCCATGCTCAAAGAAAAAGTAAAATCAGGAAATTTGGCCATTTATTTATTCTTTTCCTCAGGATTAACAAAATATTTGTTTCTGTCACAATTGATGGCTAAATTGCCACAAGAATTCAAATGAAAATTATGCCACCATTCCTTCATCTACCAGTTGTTCTAGCCCTTTCTTGAGCCTCTTCGACGCCTCCCGGCATTCATCTTTGACTAGCCCCCCAAACGCGATCCTCACGTATCCTGGGCACCCGCTGGAGCTACCGGGTATCAGCGCCACCCCATGCTTCTTCGCCAGCCAACTAATGACCGCAAAGTCGTCCTGATACTTGTCCGGGAGCTTCGCCCACAAGTAGATAGCGCCTTCTCCTCCTTTAACAGAATCTCTACCCAACGGGGACAACGCATCTATAAGAAGCTCCCTGTTGGCAACGAGAGTCTCAACTTGATCGGTGACCCATTTCGGTCCCAACTTCAGGGAGTGAAGCGCGAGCTGTTGGGATATTATGGAAGCACAGATGGGAATGTTGTCCTGGACCTTGAGGAGTTGCTCAGCTAAGCCTTCGACTTCTGAAGGGTACGCAATCTGCAACGGGACAGATGATCGATTCTTCAATTTGTATGTAAGTAGGCATGGTTGCTCATTCATATCAATAGGGCAAATCAAAAGTTCTCACTTGCATATGATGATAATTTAATAGATATTCAACACATGATAGCAAACTTACATATCCAACTCTCCATCCCATCATTCCATAAGCTTTAGAGAAGGAAAATATGTTGACTATGTGATCATCCTCGATGCACACATGTTTACGACCATCATACATGAAGTACCTAAAAGAAATTCATTACATATCAATGAGAATACCAATCGTGTCAAACTTCCCATAATTGGAATGGAACCACTGCAAAGACCAGACAAGGTTAACCACACAAACAAGGGAGTTGGAAAAGTTGTTTTGGTTGTCAAGGTGATACGAGTCTTGAAAAGGAGGGTAATTTCCGACTAAACAAACATTTCTTCTGTTCACATTTCCAATTTCTCAATACTATCAAACGGCTATGATGCTCAGTGCAAAGTTATTACTTTGCTCTGTTTGGGCTGAAACTTTGCATTCCATAGGGAGAATCAAAAAAAATTAGGTCTTGCTTTTGGGCCAAAATTACACTTTAATACTCATTTCGGCAGTGGCAAAAACATTGATGAGAATAGAGAAACAAAATATTTCTCCAAATGGTCTCTTAACCAAAATTATTTGTTACATTTTGAACCTTTTACATTTAATACATGCAAGCATCAAGAAACTTAAGAATATTCTAATATAACAATCTTACGATATTCATCTTTCATCTAATTCAAAGAAGTTTAAGACTATGAATATCTAAATCCAAATCATCAGGACATACCACAATGTTACAAAATAAAGTTTTATATTTTTGTTAGGTGTGCAATTTTCAGATTTTAATGTAAAAAATGAAGTTTTCTTTAACTGTTAGCAGCATGGAATTTTGCAGGTGAAAGGGATCAATCATTCTGCCCAAAATTGTGGTAAATTTTATTAGCTTGTAATATCCTTTGGTTAGTAGAACTTAATCATTCCTTATAGGTTTTTAATTATTCACGATGTCTGATTATAATGAGACTATTACCCCACAAGATAAATGAAGTCTATAATTTGCTATTAAAGTCGACCTACAACATCAATAAAGCTGGTCCATAAATTGGATATCAATATAGATTTGCTATAAGAAAAGTACTTAAGATACCTTATCTCATCAGCCATATAGTTTAAAAGCCGCCAAGGGGTAAAGTAGCAATCAATCTGATCTATCAACAATTTAAGTTAAATGAAGAAAATTTACTTACTCATATGTGTTGTCAACCACAAGCCAACATCCAGCTCTTTTGCAAATATCTGATATCCTCTGCTCAAATAGCAAATGCAGAGAAATAAGTGAAGTGTCAAGACAATGTAATAAATGCATATCGGAATTTACAGTGGTTGAGTAAGAGTGTAAAGGCAAGACGAACCTGAAGAAGAGGTGCAGGGATGTAGGTTCCCGACGGATTGCCAGGATTTACAACAGTTACAAGCTTTGGAGTTGGTTTTGTATGCTGTAGCGTCTTTTCTAACCAGTCTGGAAACAGAGTGTGCATTTCAGTACTTATAAAAGCAAGATAACTGAAATCAGACAGCATACATCACAATCAATATGTGGATCGATCCTTATTCATATGCTAAACAGTTTATTCCATAATTCTTATCTGCATAGTTTTGATAAGGGTGCCGTGACAAAAGCTAGGCAGTTATATCTATTACAAGTTTACAACAAGAAGCAAATATGTTTTCTTGCATGTACTGAGACTTGGAAGTTTTAGTGCCAGTTAGCTATCATACATGAGGGTGCAAACCATGTCAATCATATCATACATGCAAATGCGTGAATAAGACAAGAATACCCAGAATTATCTTAAGGTAATGATAGGATATGCCGTTATCAACAGCAATGAGCATTTTTATTGCGACCCAACCTGCATCTGGATGAAGTGTATTGGAATCACCAGGGCCCACCAGAATGTTAGTCACTCCAGTCATCTGGAAGGACATGTGTGAATTGAAGTAGTATGGGGCGAACATGACAACACTGTCTTGCGCATCACAAAGGGTAAGAACAATATTGACAAAAGCCTGCAAAAAATTGGCAAGGATGTTAGTAAGCTTATGCAACATGATGCAGGCATGACGGTGGAAGAATGCAACAGCTAAGTCTGTATGAGTGCAGAGTTGTTCCATATGACAGAAAACTACTCGAGAAAACTTCAAATCAGCAACGTAACAAGTTTTCTGCAGAGCGGAAAAACCTATCTGTATGAAAATCAAAACTCACAGAGAGAATTTTAAATCTCGCTCATATGAGCTAAAAAGCAATCTCCATGAAAACCACACCATCTAAATGAGGTCAAAATCTAAGTGTTTTTAATTTTTTCTATCCCTAACCAGGTCCACAAAATTAACATAGCCGAAAAGAATAAGGCTAAGAAGCTTGTTCATGTGCCATGTCCAGTTCCACTCTCTGTTTCTACACTGTTTGAAAAAGAAAGAATCAGAACAGAACAACTCACCTGATTTGCCCCAGCAGTCACCATCACTGAGGATTTCTCCAACTTGTTTTCATTGTATAACTGCAACAAATATTTAGCTTGAGAATCAAAATGAAATGCTATTTGCAAGATCAGGAATACAAAATTATGATAAATAATAGACTTGACCAGGTTGTCGAGTAAGAAGGGCAAGCACATAAACAATGAACAATTACATAAATGTGATTAGTCATGTTATGAATATCCTCAATCATGAGCAGTGATGCATTGCAGAAAACAAGTGCTAGGAGAAAAGAAGAAAATTTTTTAGAGTCCAACAAATATGACCTTATCCATTAAGGCCTCTCTGAGCTCGGGGAGGCCTTCATCGGCACCATAGCGACTAACTGAAGGCTCCCATATAAGTTCTTGCGCTTTTTCTAGCGCCTCCTTCGGTGGTAGCCAGTACACCACCCCCTGCAAAAAAACCACCATTATAGAATGATAAGATGCAACCGATTCAATGCAGTAGAAAAAAGTAGATCACATTGTTAAAATTTACAAAGATGCACCCATTAAAGTTCACTAACTAGATGACAAGTGGTTACTTTAAGCTTTCAAACCAAGTCATAAGATAAATCAAAAACAATATTGGAAAGCAAACCAGCATAAAGCAAGGGCATCTGAATCAGTTCCCAATTTATGTCCATAAAAATATCTCGACGTCAGCATGATAGACCTCCTTTTTTATGTTTCCTCATAATTTAACCATAAAACTGCTACTAGTCATGTGAATTACCACAATAAACTATAATTAGATGCAGTAGTTATATAGAAAGGCCTTATTCAAGAATACAAATTTCAAGATGCCGGAGCTTTTGCCTGCCAATATGATCAAGAACTTTTAGAAACCATAAACTAATCCCAATCAACACCACTATTAAACAAATCTCAACTCAAGCAAAGTACCAACATAAAAACAACCTAAACTCACTTTAAAATAATTTCCAGCTATTACAGAAATGTTCAAGAAAATGCACTTTCCCAAGAATTGGACAGCACAAACTTCATGGTTCAACCAAACAAAAGCATTAACCCCTTCACACATCTCAATTTCTCGACCTCGATAACTCAGAAAGTATGTGCAACAATTCAAAAACTATAATTTCACAAAGGTGCAAAAATTTAACATTGGGAAAAGTAAAGAAACCTGAGCTAGAGAAACGCAACCTTCCACACCTCGGATCAGCTTCTGCATCTAAAAGTATCAAAACATTAACTTTTTACGCAATGTGAAGTAAAGAAACAACCTTTTTCACATAATTAAAGCTACTCATTTATCAAAACTTCAAGAAAACAGCTACAAATTATATAGTATCATATACATGCCTATAAAACATTGAAAAATTAATTAAGAAATTAAAGGGATCCGTTCTTTATAGAAAAATTCAATACCTCAACCATAACAGGAGTTTCAGTAAGCAAAGCCCTCTTTGCGAGCCTCCCATCAGAACCCATCTCACGCTAGCTCTCGCTCTCTCTCTTTCTCTCTCTTTTAGACACCCACAAAATGCAAGCACATGTAAGAGAGAAAAAGATAAACTTCACCGTATGAAGATTGTGAAATCTTGGCGTTTCTCACCTACCCTTTCAAGATTTATATTGGCTACTATTTTTTTCGAAAAGTTGGAAAGTTCATATTTTTTTCAGTAATCTTTTTCTGAAAGACACATGCTATATTATATGTGATCAGAGTTAAAGAAGATTGGATAAGAGGTATAAAAGCCAAAATATATATATTATATATTCAGTTTTCTGCTATTTAATCTCATGTATTTTTTGCGTGGAAGAGATTACTTCAAAATATTCCCTCAAAAAAAGTCAGCAAAACAGACTGTTTTTCAAAGGTGAGTAGCTTTTTGTTGCCTTTTGGTTATTAGCGTTAAATTTACGCAAATTATATTGTCGTTAGTGCACAACATATTTAGGAATTGGCGAATTGCGCTAAAAAAACGTAGGGTGATAAAAATGATAATCATCACAATTGAATAAAAGTATAAATGGATTTAAATGATTAAATATTAAATTTAATTCGTTCATTGGTCTCGTTCATATTACTGCAATATTTCTTATTAATCCAGAACAAAAATAAAAGGTGACATGGAGATAGCAATTAAAGTGTTTTGAAATATATAAAATGTCACTATTCAATGTATAATATAGTTGGTCGGCTACAACAAGTTTATATATTTTTGCGTAGGTAAGTATATTCAAAGATTGTGTGATTTCTCCTCTTTTATTTTTGCTTTTATTAAAGTTGCAAAGGACTAAGGAGATTGCATTGCACTTTTTCACCAAATCCATTGATAAATAAAATCATTATAGTTTAGAGAGAGAAAGAAAGATAATATAATATAATACTCAAAACATATTGAAGAGGTTTTGTTAATATACATGCTAAATAAATAGTGTACAAACTACACTTTTAAGCATAAAAATTACACTAACGTAGATTTTAAAAAAATGAGAACGAGAGTTAATATTTTCAATGAAAACTTATTATTTAAAAATTTTGTCGCATGAATTTCCAGTCAACGAGATAGTCTTGCAAGAAAATACTCTTCAAAAATTGATCAATGCATTTTTTGGGTCCATATAGTTCCACTTTTTCCGAATTGGATCTCGAATTTTCATTTGCACAAAATAACTCCCCGTAATTTCATTGTATGTATAAAATTGAGGTCCATTTGTTTGTATATGTTAGGTATTTATTTACAATTCTGTTTGAAATGGAAATATATTGGGGTGGTGGCGCAGTTGGCTAGCGCGTAGGTCTCATAGCTTCTGAGGTATCCTGAGGTCGAGAGTTCGAGCCTCTCTCACCCCATTTAACTTTTTCCACTTTTTTTCCTTTTTATTTACACTTATTCCTTTTTTTGCAAATAAGTAATTATTTATTTGTGTTTGCTTTATCGAATAAGCAAACAAGTCAAAACTCATGTATATATATATATATATATATATATATATATATATATATATATATATATATAAAAAAAACTCAGATAAAAAAAAAAAA
>JAYDZE010102374.1:0-24063 GCA_034509125.1 Monilaria moniliformis
ACAGCAACGAAAGAATTGCGCGGAAGTAAGGGAAGTGGAGCTAGGTTAACAATATTTTCGATATTAAATATTTTTAAATTTATAAATAATAAAAATTACTAAAATATCCCTACATTTTTTTAAAATTGGTGGGGGCCATGGACCCTCCATATTTATATGTGGCTTCGCCACTGGGTGTAGGGACGATATGATACGTATACGTGGACGTGAATTAAAAAAAAAATTTAAGATTCGATTCTTCAAGAATAATCTACATATTTATATTTTATCAGTTCCTGATAAGCAGTAGAGGACAAAGCAATAGGGGTGTTGTGTGAAATCCTCCATCCTAAATTTCAATTACATCCATTTTGTTCCAATTAAATACATGCACCTCCCCATGCCCTTTGCAATCTCTCTCTAGAATGTGGTTACTTAGTAATTAAACAAAATCCTTAATTATAATGCTTTGACAGCTGTACTTTATTTAGCAAATTTTATGATTAATTTGCTTATGATTAACAGGTTTCTTATGCAATTTGGCATCAGCTTACGTGCGTCTCTACCCCACTAATATAAATATATTTTAACTAGTAGTACTGACAATTTAATATAAATACAAATATAAATATAAATATAATTTAATACTCCCTCCATTCCAATTCAGATGACCCATTTGGATTTCGACACGGTATTTTAGGAGCTTTTAATTAGGAAGTTTAAGTAGAGAGATAAGGAGTAGGTGGATGAATTAATAAGGAGAGAGAAAAGAGAAAGAGAAAAAAAAAATTGTTAGATAAATTAATGAATAGATATAAAAAAACATTAATTAATGCAATAAAGTGGGATTAGATGTCCGTTATTATTTCCAAATTTTTGCCATATTAGGAAATGAGTCATCTGAATTGGGACAAACCGAAAAGGAAAGTGGGTCATCTGAATTGAGATGAAGGGAGTACTAACTAGTAGTACAGACAATTTAATATAATGAAGTAACATAACCGGCAAATAAGCGATTAAATAAATAACCAATTGAGCCTCCTAAAATATGAATTATATCCATGATATAATATGTCGATTCTTCTTTTACATTTTTTTTTCTTTTTATTTATTTTTATTTTTTATATAATAAGTTGCTTGTTAAATTTCAATAGATAATGCATTAAATTTTCCTAAAGTATATAGATATTCAGCAAATTAATCTGGCCAACTATGGGTAGAATACTCTTTAAAAATTTCTCCAAATAGGAGCAATTACACTATAGTCTATAAATATTAAAGTGTGACATATTCACGAGTAATAACGGTGCATGCATATGAAACATACATAGGTTACGCAACGGAATATGAATAGGAGTACCAAATTAGAGAAGCAAATATATGATCTCTTTTAATATTAATCTTAAACTCGCGAGATCAGGGAAGGATCTAGGTGGGGTCGCGCGGGGTCGGCCGACACCACCGTTGGTTCACGAGTACAAAAAAAATCTATTAAATTTTATCTTTCGGGCCGTCGTCGACCTCATGTGCAACAGTTCCGGCCCCATAAATTTTATTTCCTCGATCCGTGACTGTGCGAGATCATATATATAAACTAGAAAAGAAAAGAAAAGAAAACTGCATAGAATGCCTAGAAAAAGAGAATCAATAATGATTTCTCATATACACATTTTCGCCTCTTGTATTCTCCCTTCCGTTCGAAGTGTCCGTCTCATTTCTTTTAGACACATATATTAAGAAAAAATGGATAAAAATATAAGTTGTATTAGTTTACGTATATTTAGAAAGAGAGAGAATAGTGATCGACAAGACAAAAATATCTTATTATTTCCTAAAATAAAATAAGAATTTTTTTCTTCTAACTTTTAAAATATTGTGATCAAATTAATCTATTTTAGCTGACGGTATTGGATGGTGACAAAAGTCGTGGTCGAAGGTGACAGATTGAAGTTGTTTCGTGCCTAATGTCTTGATGGTTGTTATGTGATAATATATTCTTACGAATATTCACAAAATTCCCAATTCATTTCATGAAATTTCAGTTAATTTATGTTATGTTGAGCATTCTCTCTCCCACTTGGTTTTATTCCTATTTAAATAATGTGTCTGGACAGGACTTTTAAAATTATTAACTTCATCATGTCTAATTTCAATAAATTATTCTATTTTATTTAAATGTCACATTTCAATAAGTTACTATTTAAAATAGATATTTATAATAATAAATATCCTAACACAACTCATTATTTACATCATATATCATTGGGACTCACTTATTTTTCTCTCTCCGTTATTTTATTACTTAATATTTACCTTTCTCTATTACATTTTGTAGACGTATAGAATCTTAATAGAAGTTACATTCTTTCTTATATTTTATCACAAATTATTCGTTTTTTAACATCTGTGTTTGTATCTTTACATTCTTTCTGATATTTTATTATAAATTATTCGTTTCTAAATATCAGTGTTTGTACAATAAAGCCTATTGAAATGGGAGGGAGGGAATATTAATTGTGTCAAACATAGTTTATGTTGCCAATTTTTTGTTTTTTGTTTTAAATGTCTCGAATTCACATTTTTTTTTTGAAATCTCAATTTTGGAAAAAATGAGCCATACACTAAATCATATAATTGAGAGACGGAATGATAAATCATCTCACCATATTCTTAAGTGAATTATGTTTAGATTTATTTTCTATTTGTGCATCAAAACAATTTATAATTCACCTAAGAATTTGGCAAGTTGATTCATCATTTCGTCATCGGATTATGTAATGCGGGGATATTAATCAATTTTTTTAAATTAGAAATTTTTAAAATGAAAACATGAGTTAAAAAATATTTTTTGAAAAAATATTAAATGATAATTGAGAACATAAATTATGAACTAGCCGTTACATACTAAAGTATTTGATTTTCTAAATTCACCACTTTTTGCATATCCGATTTGTTATGGATGAATAGTAATCAAAGCACGTGACCTCTTAACGATAACCACATTTTTTTTTTCCGTTTTGGCAATTCATACCGAAGACCACAACCATAATAATTAATTACAAAAAAATCAGAAATATCAAGAATATGTAGATATGTACACATGTAAATATATGTCATGTTCATATATACACATGGCGTTATATTATATATATATATTATGTGAGCACTATCTGTGAACATCATTCTCGTTTAGTCCACGTTATCATTATTTATTTTGTTTTATATATTTATTTTGATTTTAATACCTCAAAATTTATTATTGACGTCATTAATTTTACAAATTATACAAAAATTGAGGTTCAATTTGTCCATTTTCACTATAACTTCAATAAATGAACAAAATAATAAACCGAACTTTGATTTTAATGTACTTTTAAAATTAATTATATCAATAATATTTTTTTAAGCTATTAAAATCAAACTAAATATATAAAACAAAACATGGTGCTCACAAACATAAAATATGTAGTATAACACATCTCTACGTAAATATAAATGTATGTATACATATATATATATCGTTCAAAGCTGCAGATAGGCATAGACCAATCTTCAAAGCCTCTTCCCCGCGAAGACGACGACGACGACGACAGAGAGAAAGCTGCAGGACCCGAAAACCTTTTCGAACAGCGCTGGTTCTTCAACAACTTGCTCGACAGAAAAATAAGCATGTCGAGAAATTCCAACCATCCTTGCACTTCATCGGACGACAACAGCCCACCTGCCGGAAAATCATACGACGAGACCTACGAATCCCTCAAAAAGCTGTCGCGGCCGCCGACTAGTCTGATGAGGGCATCACCTTCTTTGGAGAGGAAAGATAGCAATCCGATAGCAAAAGGCAGTAAAAGTACTGGAAGAAGAAAGCCGGAATCGGAAACGGCGCCCTTGTCGAGTAATTTAGCACGTTCGTCGTCGACGCCGGCGGCGAGCCTCGCACCGGAAGATATTCGAGAGGAAGAAGATGAGGAGATCGAATTCTCTATGGGAAAATTGATCAGGCAAGCTTCGTTGGAAAACACACCAGGAAATCATGTGGCTAAGGTACTACTTTTTGGATATATACTCAAATTAATTATATATGATGTTAAGATTCATGAATTGATTCTTTCACAAAATATTTTTGATCGATTTTGTTTTGAAGCTCTCCCTTTACTCTATAATTATGCTACAACTTTTTGAATATATATGTAGCTCTTTAATTCTTAATCAAGAAACACATATTCTGTAAGGTGTATACTTTTATCGCATCATAGAAGCAAAATAAGCAAGTTTTTTTCTTTTCAGTCTAATTCATGTGATAATATTTTTCATGTTTTAGATTTTCTTTTTTGCCCCGATTCATGATAATATTATTATATATGTGATATTGACGTGATAATATTTTCCTATATTTTAGGAATTTTTTTCAACCTAAAAAACATGATATAAAAAAGTGGGACCATTAAATGTAATAAAAAAGTTTATATTATTTTATCTGTCGTTTTCTTATGATAAATTTCCAACCAAAGTAAACGCGCCCTAAATAACATCTACGCATCATCGGAATCATTTTGCAGGGTGTGCCATCAGTCAGTAGTTGTAGCACATCGTCACCAAGGAAGGTGGAGTTTGGGAACCGGAAATTGGAACGATTGAGGCCTCGACGAATGATGAATCAGCTCAAGACACAGAAAAGCTTGAGCGATTTGGAGTCGTTTGAGTTGCAAGGGTTCAAAGATTTAGGATTTGATGTGGGTGTGAAGCAGCAGACTGCAATAACCATGATTCCCGAATCGCACGAAGGAGAAGACCATGGAAGAAATGCGCCCAAATGGGGCGGCAAGAGATCCAAGGAAGATGATATCAAGGCGCAGATCAAGTTTTGGGCTAGGGCTGTCGCATCTAATGTCAATCAAGAATAACACACATCTCAAATTCATTTTCTGAACTAAGTCATGTTTTTTGTAAATGATGAGGGAAATCTATTAGATTTTTACGAGAGTTAGGTACGGTCTCATTCATTGAAGCGTACTTAATTCGTGAGGGGAGAGCCCTCACGTGTGAGACGCCTCCTCACGTGTGTGAGTCATTCGTTTGTTTTTTTATTTTGGCTCGAACATGTGGCATACTCTGATACCATGTTAGATTTTTATGGGGCTAGATAGGAAAAGTGACTCATTAGGTATTTAAGTTGATTTCTCTTACTTCATAATTTCGATATGAGACAACTCATATGTATATACCCAACAAAACCCCCAACAGCTACATACTGGAGAAAGTCTGCTTTTATGTAATAGCCTGTAACTGCTTTTATGCAATAGCCTGTAAACCATACGAAATAGGAAAATTACTAGTGATGATGTTTTTATGATTAGCATGTAAAGAGTTAGACTTACTTGGTTTTCTTGTTTCTTGAGGCAAGGTAAAAATTATGGTTTAATTAATGAAGAGAGGTGTATTAATTGTATTTCTTGAAGTGGATAGACATTCGAGGTTAACTTAAATGAGACGAGAGAGGAAATGAGAAAGGTCAAATATGGAGTGTTATGCTTTTGTTATTATTGTAATTCGATATTAATTAATTTACATGGTACTCACATTGTTAGCATAATATAATATGGATGTATCTTTTGCCTTTTGTGTGTGGTATATATTATTATTCCACATTTGATATTATTTGAATTGTCTATCTAAATTAAGAATATTATAAATCTCTTTCTCTCTCTTGACAACTAAGTTTTGAGGGAGAAATTACATACGACATTGGTGTTGACATAAATGTTACACTTATTTTTATATCCTTAAATTGCAACATTTTGTGACATGTTAATAAAATATCATAATTATATGATATAAGAGTTGTCTTACGCCTCTAGGTATTCTTTACCTACTCACATGTGTCAGTTTTGGGTACACGTACCCTTTTATTTAAAGATAGTTCGATCTTTTCTTGTAAAAACTAACTTCGATTTTATTTATGTCATTTTATTGTTTGTAATTAGGCCCTGTTGAAATAGTTGAAATAAAATTTGCCTAAGAATATTGATCGATTAGTATTGAAAAAAGTGTCAAATGTGAAAATAGAAAATAGAAAATATACAAAACTCAAAAAAGAAAATATATAATTAACCCTAATATATTAAAAACTCAAAAAAAAAAAATACATTTGCTAGCATTATTTGATTAGGGAATAGAGCACCATGGTCACGAGCATAGCATCACTAACATCCACGTACATATAACATCACTATCAATAGCAATAATTGTTTATAGCATCATTATCAATAAATCAATGTTTATAGCATCATTATCAATAACATCACTGATTATGGCATCACTGTGTCATATTATTACTTGCAACCTCTTATTTGCACGCGTAATTGATTGCATGGAAATTACGATAACAAGTTTTCCATTTTGTTTAAAATCCTAAATTATCAAAAACTATATAATATAGTAATCTCATTTTTTTAATAGATGGTGAAGACTATGAGCTCGAAGCCAGTGATTTAGTTGAAATTCTAAAAGTTATTGATGTAAAAGAAGAACGTCATTCAAGTGTTTTAGACTTTATTTCATTTATGAGATATTATGACACCAAACTAATGTCGAACATTTTATTTTTATTTTTATTTTTTATGCATGTAATGTTGACTTCTTTATTAGAATATTTTTGGATTTTGGACATTATGCTTATTATATGATTTATGTCTTTTATTTTTGTGTATATTTATTTATTATATATATATAGAATCATCAAGGAATAAATTACAAGAGTTTTTTTTCCGAAAGCTTCTTGGTCCGATTGACCCGACGGAGCAGCTCGAAACCCGAAGGGTTGGAGCTAGGGTTGTAAATTTCTGACTCAAAATTTTTTCAGCCCGACAAACCGAGTGGATTGAACCGAACCCGAGCGAATTAGCCCGATTGACATCCCTATCATTATTTGTAGCACCAAATCTTTAAAAGAAAATCAATTTGCGCCTAAATTCGTCATAGCATTAACCAATTACAAAATTCAAAATAAACCTTATATGGCACACCAGTCACAAATAATACTAATATTTTCAAACTCAGACCGGACATCGAATCCATTATTTGACTGTAAGTATTTAAAATTTTCATATACATTATACGTGCACAATTAAATACATAAATAATTGAATAAATTATTTGCATGATAAAAGTTAAATCACGTACATTTTAAACAATTTATACATGCTATCAACCAAAATATAGAATCGTTCATCAATATTTTTCAACACCAGAAATAAATTAAATATACATTTAAATGAAAATAATATATATTTTTTTAAAAATGAATAGTTTAATTCATTCCATTGTCATATTTTATACCATAATCACCACTGCCATGCTTGTCAATTCTACAAAAGAAATAGATTTAACAATAATAATTTTAGATTAAATATTAGTTACACATATAATAATGATAATCATTTAATATTTATAGTTTTTAATCATTTTTAATATTCTAAGAATGGGTTATGTATTAATTAATTAAATTGGTCTAATTGGTGCTAGAGGATAAACAGAAATTGTAACTAATATTTTTAAGTGTGATGGCCATATGTATTGAATTTTCTTCATACATATATAGAAATGGGCCAAATTCTAAACACTTGTACCACTCGCTCTCAAGATAGTACCACTTTCACATTGACGAAATTCAAAAGGAAATTATCCAAAAATTAAATCATCCACCACCAGATGTTGCTGACTCAGCAGCAGCTCCGCCTCTTCTCCGCCCCAAGCCACCTCCTCCCGCCACTTTCTCTCTTCCCATTCTCGCGTTCCCTCAATTTTCCCTTGAGGCCCACTGCTCCGCCCGCAAAATATCGATTGCCCAGCTATCTGAAGAACCCACCATCGCCACCGCCACCTCGCCGCCGGAGGAGGGCCCCGTTGAGCTCCCACCCTCAACTTCCCCACTATTCGCTACCGATGACGACCCCACACCTCTCCAAACTGCCACCAACGTTGTCCTCACCGGTGCCATTACAATTGTCCTCTTCCGCTCCCTCCGCCGTCGCGCCAAGCGTGCAAAAGAGACGGTACTATTTATGTTTATCTCTCTGTAGAATAAGCGTTATTCTGCGTATCTTCTGTTTGATAAAAGTCGCAGCAGAGTTTTCTTTTTTAGTTTGGTTGGGCGCAGCTTATCTACTTGGAAAAACATCACTGTTTAAAGATATATTAATAATTCGATAAATTAATCTTACTAATTATTATTATTATTATTATTATTATTATTATTATTATTATTATTATTATTATTATTATTATTATTATTATTATTATTGATGCAGACTCTGTTTGAAGTTATCTAATGATATTGATAATTAAAGCTATCATAATCACTAATATTGACCGGCCAATAAATTATCATTCCAATATTAGTTTATTGAATGTATTCAGTGGATCATATTGAAATTTGAGATATGCGTTTTTTGGAATAATTTAGAAATATTTAGCTTCGGCCCATAGTTCAGTCCCAAAAAATTAACCATAACTTTATTTTCAGCAGCATTTCATTTTTTAGCCACAACACTCATTATCTAGCCTTAAAATATTCAATTCAAATCAGCCACAATTATATTTTTTCATTTTATTGTTTTTGTTATTTTTAAATTTTATATATTTATTTATATTATGATATCTGTAAAATTAAAATAAATAACTAAAAATTTCAAAAAAAATACTTAATTAAATTCTAAAAATGACTTAATTAAAATTTGAAAATCACATTAATTAAATACTGAAAAACACATAATTTAAATTTCTCAAATTACATAAATAAATTAAATGAAATATTATCATGGCAATTTATAATATTAATTTAATTTTGGGAGAAATTGCGAGCAACGTGATAAGAAAGAATACCATCAAATTTGAACCAACTTGATTGAGTATGTATCGTGAACGTTGATTAAGTTTTATGCTATGTGTATTGTGTGCTTTGTTATGTAACATTAATATTTGTTCTCTTCCGATATATTTTTATATTTTTTAAGTTGTCACTTACTTAATTTTATAAATTAAGCATGTTAATTAATATATCATTTTAATTTAAAATATACATTTTTATTTCTTATACAAAAATTATTTTAAAAATATATAAGATGCATTGAATAATTAAGAATTGTCTGATAGTAAAGCTCATAAATGTTATTACCGAAAATTAAAAAAAAAAATTGTTATTAGAAAAACATTGCGAATAAGGTATAAATTTGACGTGACAGTAACATGGTAGATAAGTACATAAAAACTTTAAACTATTTTCACAAAAGTTAATCTATAATAATTATTTTAATGATATTTTTATATTAAGTAAAAATATTATTAAGCTATGTAATTTAAAATATAGAACAAGCTTTGCTTTGACATTCCTAGATGGATTGTGGTTGTGGCCTTTGCATCTCGATCGAAAATACACAAAACTTCTCCTTTATATAGCTGTAAAAGAGATCCATCATATTATTTAATAAAGTATAATTTTTTGCCAATTTATTCCCAATTTTAAATATGGGCTATTATGAAATTATTTTATTAATTTTTTTCAATTTTAATAAATAAAATTGATTTTTATAAGTAAAAAATGAAGATTTTTATAAATAAAAATTTATTTTTTTTAAACATATTTTTTTGGCGGCGGCCAGATACCCTGCAGTGCAATCGCTTCGCGGCTGCCGGACCAAAGCATCCAGCCGTGCCCTCAGCCGGAAACGCGGCCGCCCCTCTCCTTCACCATTGGTACTATGTGGGCAGGTTTGTTTCTTCTATTTGTATATGAAGAATCATTGAGCCTTCACATTAGAGAAGAATCGCCAACTCCTCTCTTTTAGAATCACAAACTTCCCTGTTATTTATATGAAATTTTTGGTATTATTGTTATTGCATTTCCTGTTTGTTTGACTATGATATGAAGGCAATAGTACATTTGTCGTAGGGGCGTGGGTAGGAGACTCGACTTCCCGTTTAGGCTGTCCTCTAATTCTTCGTGATCATCGATCTTCTTGAAAGAGTCTTAACTCAGTGGTCGATCATACTGAGGCAGTGGCGTTGTGTTCCTATCTAAGTATTGCAGAAGCATCACTGTGATCACTGAGCTGACAAACATCGGAATCGGACCAAAAGTCCACAGCATCAAATTGGTGGCTAAATAGAGTGAGATCGGAACCCAGCCACTCAGAAATTACTTCCTGTTATAACTGCACTCTCAACATTGCCTGCAAGCATTACACAGTTGGGCAAGCTTATGAGGAAACTGCCATGAACGAAGCTCGTTGCTGCGTGGACGAAACAAGCAAAGGCAATCATGAAGCTGGAGAGAATTGTCAGGTATTTGGTGTAAACAATGGTTGAACCCATATTTCCATAGACTCTTGCGGCTACGAATTCACTGTGGTACGAGCTTCCAATCCACGCCCCGATCAACGCGCTGAGAGCAAGGGCGTTGCAGGCTAGAGACATTGCTGCAGATAAGTTGTTCCCCATCACTGTAAGTGCCTGATCTCTATCCTTCACTTCAACCTGCAAACGTTTCATCGAAGCTAAGTTATTGTGCAAAAATTTTGTAGAATTAAGGGTTTAATTATAGTTAGTGTTTCCAACTTCCATCCTTTTTCAAAAAATGTCCCCACTTTACGTTTTCACTTCAAAAATCATCAACTTTGAAAAGTGTTTGATTTATGTTCAGTCCTACAGAATCCAGCGACAGAATAATGAGTCACCCAGAATCTGTATTATTCAATGTAAAATCGCAGAAATAACCCCAAATCATAAGACCCCGGCAAGGTGACTCATTATTCCGTCACCAAATTCTGTAAGGCGGGATAAATCAAACTTTTTCGTAAGTTAAGGGTTTCTGAAGTGAAAATATACATTGAAGATAGTTTTTTTTTAAACTCTGAAAGTTGGAGACACAAACTATGATTAATCCTACAATTAACTAAAACAATATCTAACCTCCAACACTCATGACACTCAAATTCTCCTGTTGTGGTTTTCGCATCCGACAACTGTGGTCTCGGCCCGATCGATGCATCTGTGTGGATGAAACAGATTATATCCGACCATGACTAGTAAACCACTCGGGACTAGAACAAAATCCAAGTATTCTTTCTTCCACATCGGCCCCCATTTCTAAATCTCCTAGTCCTAGATGAACATAGTTTATGATCCTTCATTTATGATTCATAGAGATATCAATGTTTGTTATGGATCCGCCCTCACAGCCCATACAACAACAAGCCAGCATGCAGCCTAACTCCCAAGCCCACGATATAGCAGCTCCTGTGTTGAACGTGTCAGCCGCAGTCGCACGTCCCACCCGCACCACTAAGAAACCACTATGGATGAAGGATTACATATGAAGGATTAGTTGTTAGGGTTTCCTTTATTTGTGGAGTCTGTTAATGCTCACGAATGCATTCTAGAAGATAGAATTAGTTGTGGTTTTTGTTCACTATATAAATGACAGCAGAAAGAAGTGTAGAAGGTAAGCAAAAAAAATATTAATCAAGTTGTTTTCCTTTCACCACAATCAACTCTCATCTTCCGTGGAGCAAGTAGTTGCTTAAAACACTACCCTATCCCTTATCATTGGTTAGGTGTAGATTAAGGTGGCTTGTAATCGTCGAGAAGTATTTCGTCGTCGACCACGCCTATGCATAAAGTAAAGTGAATGTTACTATCAGTGAGGTAATTGCTGAGAAAATCGCCCCCTCCTATTATCTTTTTCTTGATTACAGTCCTTGGAAAGGATGAGTGTAAATGTAAGTAAATTGTACAACTGTACATGTCCCTTTCCATGCAAATCCTAAACAATCCTACGATTTGAATTACTCGGCAGATAACTACTAGATATGGGGCAAACTACTACTCTATTTTTCAAACCACATTTATGAAGATTTGACTTTGGCATGTGGATATTCTTGATGTGCAGCCAATGTCGTACCTTGTATTATAGCCAAACGAGTAGGCTGACTTTGGCACCGGAGGTTTCCAGAGTGTCGCCGCCCTTCCTTTTTCCTTGTGGGAGGCGTTCACTTGTAAATACTTGATTCGGGAAATTTTTTTAAAGAAATCTACGCTTATTGAAGGTGAAGTTTGGAAATAGCTAGAACAATTCCTTCTTTCATGTATCCTCGATTAATGCAACTTCGGATGTTATGTTTCAATTTTTGATTCTAGTATTGAGCGAAAGGTTACACTTAGAGGTTATGTATTATGGGGCAATCTTACTCCACTAGTACCAACGGACAACATAAGGAAAGAAGCACTACACCTAGGAATTGGCAACATAAATCAACCAATACACTAAATTAATCTATAAAACCTTCTTACATTAGACTAGCCCTAGACTAGGCTTCTTCCAGTTCCACAGTCCGCCGGCCTCCAGTCAAATTTTCGCGCTCGAAATGGCGGCTCAGCTCAACCGCCGGCAACTAGATTCACTGCTTGTAGTGATGCAAAGGGGTATTGTTGATATCAAGTGTGACCAACACCGCCACCATCGCCACCGAGCAGGCGAACATCGGGATCGGGCCGAAGACCCACATCAGCAGATTGGTGGCGAAGTAGACTGACCTGAGGCCCATGACCCAGAAATTGCTCCCCCTGATCACCTCCTTCTCAACGCACTGCACCGGAATGTCGTTGTCGGGCATGCTGATGAGGAAGTTGGCGTGGACAAAGTACCTCGCCGTCTGAACAAAGCAGCCAAACGCCACCAGAAAGCAGAAGAGCAGAGATATGTACTTGACATAGACCAAGGCCGGGTGCCTGCTGCCGTAGATATACCTGCTGGTGAAGAGATTCACCGACGAGCTCCCGATCCACGCCCCGATCAGGGAGCTCAGAACCAGGGAAATCGAGGCGAGGGACGTAGCTGCACTCGCGTTGCTGCTCAGCACCGATATCGCAGGCCCTCTGTCCTCGATACTGATCTGCCAAAATTACGAAAATCAAATTCAAATTAGAACTTCATCTATACGCATGGATGGAAAGTGAGGGTTGTTCAGTACCTGAAACATTTTTCTAACCCAAGCTCTCTTGTTATGGTTCTCGTAGCCGACGATGGTGTTTTGAGGGCACCGGAGGTACCGGTAGACGAGGACAAGATGGTATCCGAACATGAGAAGCAAGCCTAATGGAACTAATAGCAGATCTAAGTAGTCTCTCTTCCAATGCACCATCTTAGGCACTTTTTGCACAGCTTATTAGCAGGTTTTGGTGTTGTGTTTGTAGTGGTTCTTGGAAATAGAGACAAATTTTGTGGGATCGTTTATTTTATAGTTGCTTTCCACACTATTCCATTGGTCCACGATAAATTGTCTTATTTCACTAAAAATGGACGTCTACAATAACTTTTATGACTGTTAGCAAATGGACCACACATTCTATTAACTCATTCAACTTACATTCTATTATAAAATTAATATATAAAAGTGGGACACGTATTTCGTTAACTTTTTCCATCAATTTTTATTCACATTTCTTAAATCTCGCGCCGAGTCAAAATGGGTCAATATACCGCAGACGGAGGGAGTATGTAGTAGTTGAGTTTTGCTCAAGATAGGCCTTTTTTTAAAGTTTCTTTGTTATGAGGGTTTTGGCTGTAGTCGTTGTGGATGCTTTATCTTATGATTATATTTGTAGACTAGTTTATTGTTTATCTTATCATAGAATATATTCATTTTTCACTTTTGGAAATCATTAGATCACTTGGAAATTTTTCTTGAAAACTTTTTTTTTTTTGGTGGGGTCCCATGTCCTACTTGTTGAAATAATTCTCCTATTTAAACGTTTACTGTGTCTCGTTTAATTTTCAATAGTTGTTTGTTTCTTTAGTCATCCCTACTCTCATTTATATCACTAATTATTGAGATGTTTAAGTTTTACTTTTGTTACTTGACTATTTATCCTTGATAATTATTGAAGTGTCACAAAATTTGATGCACGTAGTTGTGGACTGGTGAATTTCGATAAGTTTGAGTGAATAAAATGTATTACTAAGGGTCCTATTATAATGAAAAAATGTGATTTTTTTAGTAAATAAGTGGTATTTAGAATATTAAAATATAAAGTAGAGTATGAGATCATATTCATAAAATAAAAAAGTAATATAATTATGAGAATATCAAATATTAGGCCATACTATTAGAGAACCGATAGAGTAATCTCCTAGATATGTAGTGGTTATTAAACATATTTAGTTCATTTTAGACTTATCTTTAATAAAATATTTTGGAGTTTGACTCTGTTGTTTACATAATAGTTGGAGTAAATTTTCCGACCAACTAAAGCTGACATGTATCATCGAAAGCTAATCGGACGTCCGTCGGGATACGAAGATATCATTTTAAAGATATTCTGACTGATCTCAAAACCATCAACCAAGACAATGATCCAACAAGTTTAGTTGCCAAGCTCAGGCGATTGAATTATGTAACATGGGCTAAGCTGGAAGGAAAAAATATTGAGAAGCCGAGGTCGACCTAACACGTAGGAGATGGAAGTCAGTGTGCTGCCAACCTGATCTTCTAAGGTAATCAGCTCAGGTACACGAGTGAAGAGTTCAACCGGAAAGGTTGCAGTTGAGTCCGCGCACATCTGAAAGATGTAAGCAAACGAACGAAGATTCAAGAGATGAGTCAAAGAAGCTTCAGCCGGAAGCAGAAGACTGACAGCCAACCAACCGGAAGAATGCAACGGAACTTGACGGCCAAAAAAGTAGTTTGCAGAAGAGATAGCGCCCACCGGTGGATATGATCGTTACCCTTTCACAGATAGAAGTTTGAATCGTCTATCTCTCCAACAGGTAGTTTGCTCCATACATTTATGAATACAGAAAATCTGTCGAAATGGAATGATGCACACACGATGCAAAGATACACAGTTGTTGCTCAAAGACGATGAGCTGCTCGGACGATGATTATAAGTAGTCAAGTAGCCGTGGCAAGGTACAATACATGCAAAGAACGACCATAGAAAGACGACCAGAAGAGGTTGGTTGTTCATCATGCACTCTTGCTTAGAATGTTATATCCCATAATGCTTCTATCATCGGAGACCTACTCTTCTATAGGAAAATAGCTGCGGAGCCAAACCCTAACTTAGACGAGTGAGCCTAACCTTCTACATATTCTCCATTGTAAAGATTGCTCCATGTGGCATATTGAAAGTTGTAACCATCGAAGTAGACGTAGTCGTCGAAGAAGGTCTAGACAAATATAATCCTAGCTTTAGAATTTAAAGGTGTTGGATTCACTCCGAATAGTCTGAGTTCTTTCTTTGAACTCGATATGTTTTGTATCATATCGAGTTCATCTATCAGCAAAGATGACTCTCACGGGTCATAGTAAAATCATACATAACTAATACATACATGTATCTATGTATGTGTATTATTTTTTTGAGTTTGAGGATTATATTATTTCAAATAAAGAGTTATAAAAATAAAAGAGAGTTTGAGCATAGAATCACTAGAAAATGAAAAAGAAAATAGAACTAGAATTTGTCTTGTCATTTAACATGAACATCTTTAACTTTAGAGGCCCTTTTCCTTCTCTCGTGGGCTCACAATCCACATGAATCATTGTCAAACTTTTGTAATATTTGGTGGATGCTTTGGACAACCTAATCCCCTTACATCATGTGTTGTGACTCTGCAAAATCGACTCTCCACCAAACTAATAAAACAAACACCCTCAAATCCCATCTGAAATGCAGAACAAATGTCATTTTAGCACAAAAAAATTCTCAAAACTTTCTACTAAGTATTATACCAAAAATATATTCTCTAAATATTTAAAAATGTGGTTATTCAAAACTAATATATATTAATTATATAAAAGTAAATAAATTTATAAATACTAATATTATTCTGTAATTGTGTTTATCATAGAAACTATTTAGAAATAGTTTAAATACCAAGCATTCTAGTACTGCACGATTTGGCGCAGGGAAATGCTGCACCAAAACACTATTTTGGTCTTATCATTTTAGAGAATATTAGAGTTTAATATTTAAATTATTGATTTGATACATAATTACAATTAACTAGTAAATTATTGTCATTTTAACAGAAGTATCTCGAATTATGGATAATAACAACTACATAGCTGAATTATCATAAAAATTAACAAATATGTCACATAATTTAGATTTCAGTCACAAAAAGATTACATAGTTCGTCAGGTATTATATTTCTTTCTAAGAGATACTCTCTTCTCTGTTCAAACTATATGTCATTCTAGTTTTATTTATTTCATAATTCCATTATTATCCAACAATGAAGTCTAACATAAAATTACATAATTAAAAAATAACCAAATATAATTGGAAAAAAATGATGTTGAGAATCTCCAACGATTTGGATTCTTAAGATGAGCGATTAATGTTGAGAACTCCAACAACTGCGCTGAAAAAATGTTGTTGGAAATCATTGTAAATTCTCAACACCATTGACTCATAAGAGTCCCATTAATAGGGAATATGATTAAAATTGAGACAAGAAGAAGAACAAGAGGAAGAAATTTGGGGAATTTTCTCTACTTATAGAATGGGAAAAGGGAGAACAAAAAAATGAAGAAATTCAGTGGAAAAGTGAAGAAAATGACAAAAAACTTTCAGTGGAAATTCAGTTTTTTTTTTTAAATAAATGTTTATCCACGTGGCACGACGTGACTGGCTGGAGTCGTGCGGCCTAGACCGCTCTGCCGTCCGCGTAGGTAGCTCATGCCCAGGTCCGCGGCCCGCCTCACTCCCCTGCAACGGCACTCCCTTGGCCGCGCCTTAGGTCTGATCCAGTTTTTGGTGCTGTAACCCTAAAGTAAAAATGAGATATATTTAAACAAAAGGCTATACTCTGCGTCTAATATTTGGTGTGAAAGATTGAAGATAAGAAAAAAAAAAGTTATACTATGTGTTCGGTTCATGAAAAAATGTCTAATGTTTGTAGCATTGTCTTAATAATTTTGGTCGAGTTTTTTTGAAAAGACGAAGAATCTCGTACTATTTTAAAAGATCAATATGGACTCAATAATGAGATATATGTAGCTATCTGAGTAAAATGAGATTAACCAGAAAGTACCTTTTTCCTATTATTTTCTCTTTAATGGGATTCCGCTTTTGCGGACACACAGCACTGGTATTTTGTCATGTTGTGGTTCAACTGTTGGTCAAAGTCGTATATCCCAAAGTAATCACATTGACCCACCACTATCATTTCGCTTATCATCATTAATATTTCCATTCTTAACCACAATTGACAGCTTTGCATTAACAAACTGCAACCACCAGTAACAGTTGGACACGTGGACAGGTGTACACATAATTAGCTTAATTAAATTAAATTAACATTATTTTAAACTAATCTGGTTTTCAGATTAACGGCTGTCTCGACAAATTAGTGTGTTTTATTTTCATTCACATATATTTTTTTAAAAATCTTGGAGGGTCACATATTCTACTATTACTATTATACGGTTTTGAATGAGAGAAAAATGTGAGGAGTTCTCTTTTCGACTCTGATTTTCCCACTCCCGTCGTTGCTTTTACGTGTGGGGACATGGAGGGGAGAAAAGGAAAGAGAGATATGGGGTTTCTCTCGCTTTTGACATAGTGGGCATCCAATGGGAGGCTCGCACGGCGGGCTAGTAAACAGAAGAATTACATTTCCTATTGATTAATTTACCAGGAAATGGAATTGAGAATTATTATTTTTAATGAAAGGGTTCAATTTTTGAATTGGCTCGATTTATATTGTTCTAAGGTTCTTCGTTTTATTTCTTACTAGGAGTAAGGGACACAAGCGAATACACTTAATCTTAAGAGTTTTTATAAAATGGATTCTTGAAAAAAGATGTGTATTGTTAGCATGAGTAGTAATTATCAAGTATTTTAAACTCTTGACAAATATGTTGTATAAAATCGGGTAACATAATTTTTCTTGGACAAGGTTTAATTTTATATCTTAGGGTGGGTGCATTAATTTTATACCATATTTTATCTCTTTGATTTAAAAACGTATGTACCCCCAATTTAAAGATACAAAATTACAATATGGCCAAATGTATACTAAACAAAATATAATACGAGCAATTTAGATATTTCATTTTTATCCATCAATTTCATGCAATGTGAACAAGGTACAAATATAAAGTGTATAATACAAAGAGTGGAATAAATATGTTATCATTCAAGATAAATAAAATATAAAAAATATAATTTACACTTTAAATGATAAATTTATACCTCATTATATTATCCTTTTATTTAAAGGAATAAAAAGCAAACTCATTGATATGGGCCCCATTCACCACTTCTCCCCGCAACGGACGACAACACCTCGTCAAGCCCACATCTGCACGCATCTAGCCCGCCACCAACAGCCCATGCACGCTCGCACCCCAGGTTCCATGACTTCATTTAAGTTGCTTAGTTGATAGGGTCGAGTCCTATAATCCTATAACTCGACTACTTGAGTCAAGTGAATTATAAACTCCTTCCTAGATTTTCTTTGTCGATTATTCCCTGAATCGAATTACTTCGTCTCAAACCCTAATCTCTCTCCTTCTGGGGCTGCTCCCAGCCCCCACACACATCAACTCCCAGCTAACGTGTATCACACACCCCTTGAATTAATAATTAAAACAAGTGCTTATATTTATTCAGAAGTTAAAATGGACTGATATGCACTTGTGCTGTCTCCACAATTCATTTAACACATAAAACAGATCGAATACATGGATTATGTGTGTATATACACGTAGCACTAAAATCTCAAAATAGGTGTAGTCTCGAGTAAAGTAATAAAAAAATTAAAAAAATTGGTCGTTCGTGCATCATCGAATTTGTATATGGGCAATTTTTTCAATGAGTAATTGTCATTTAAATTATAATTTTGTTGAGTTTTAGTCAATCTCATAACTTTTAAAACTGTAACATAAAATCATAACTTTTGATATTTTTCTCTATTATCCCACGTATCAAAATTCCAGTGAAATTGGTGGTGACGTGTCGGCCGGAATTTCCGACGTGGAAAAAACGTCTGTTCTTCAAAACGATGTCGTTGAGATAATTGTTATTTAAATCATAACTTTTCGCTGAATTACGGCCGACACGTCACCACCAATTTCACCAAAATTTTGATCTTTGGAATAATTGAGAAAATATAAAAAATTATGATTTTATATTCTAGTTTCAAAAGTTATAGAATTGACCAAAATTCAATAAAAAATTATAATTTAAATAATAATGATCCCTTTTTCAAACTATTAATCAAGAAGTGGTGCATGAAGCCATGAACCGGCGTTGATACTGCAGCCACTTTTCTAGCCGTTCACGCGCTAACGTTGCGCGGCTTTCTGTGATTCGTGCGGTAGGGGCTGGTTTCATCATAGAGACGTTCAGTTTTGAGAGTGGGGGAGACCAACTCGCGGCCCAAAGCGCGTAATGATACATTCAGCAGCCTGTAGCCGGCGGTGGCATGCACGAACGGCAAGGAGCGTGGGACTGAGAAATTAGTCCGTGTCCGAAATTAGTTCATGCAAGCTAATGGTAACTAGACCCCCATCACGTGCGTCCTTGGACACTTCTGTTTCACCTCGTCCCTATCGACTGCCCATGTGATTTATTTTGCAATCAAGCCTCTCGTTCCAATTAAATTATCAGGACTGCCATTACTATCTTTTGACCATGTAGATGGTACACTCTTACCATTTAATGATTAAAGATAAGGATGGTATCATTAATTTGGAATAAAGTTTCACCATTTTCTCAAATTTAGATTGTATTTTTATGTAGGGTTATTAAATACTCCATCCGTCTACCAAAAATAATTTCATTGATGGATGACATAGGTTTTAATGTACAATTGGTAAAATAAGAGAGATAAAAAGAAAAAGTGATTGGAGGGAGAAAAATGATTGATAAAGTAGAGAGGATGAGAAAAAGTTGTTGGGGAGATAAAAAAAATGGTGGGTTCTAGTGGTATAAGTTGTAAATAGATTGATATTTAGGGTTATTGTGTTGTTAGAAATTTTCCATAAATAGAATGAGATTATTTTTGGTGGACAGACAAAAATGAAAAAACATGACTATTTTTCGTGGACGGATGAAGTAGAATAATAGCTTATAAATTACTATTTATGTCCCGTTTCAATATACTATCTTATCTTATGTGAACATCTCAGTTCAATGGGCTACCTTATCTTATTTGAACGTCTCATTTTAATAGGTCACTATCTAAAATGAAAATTCAATATATAACAAATATCTGAATAATTTAATTCATTATTTTGCACCATATGTCATTTTGACTCCACTTGTTTTATCTCTCCTACTTTATTAATTCTCTCTCTCATACTTCTAGGACAAGTACATCAAAAATTATATATTTTTTCTTTTATTTTATTATAAACTACTCATTTTTTAATATCCTTATCTGAATCTTGAGACATATTCTAATGGGGCGGAAGAAGTATTCAATTATGACCGAATTCTATTTTTGTCTTGCAACTTAAATGTCAAATTGGATTTTCAGTTAACAAAACCTTATATTGAAATCTATTATATATAATTGATCGATTTTAGTTTAAAAATACAATATTTTGGTAAGTAATATCAATCGATTTTTCAATTCAAATGTTCAGACGGCCACATCAGCATTAAATTGGATTAGAATCTAATTTATCAGCTTAATAGAAATCCGGAGTCAGGACTTAAGCATCTAGTGGAATTCTTTGCCTCTTAGCCAGGTTGACTCCAGGCATCTTCATGTTGATGCTTTGGTTCAATTCCCTCTAAACTAAACACTTGTAAATTAACCATATATGATTAAGATATAAATCAAAGTTAACCTTATAATTATATTCCAATAAAAGTTATCTACAAATATGATTTATAGGAATGTGATTCTCATAATAATAAATACTAATATATTTTTATTATGTGTTTGGTAAATCCACTTTATTTATTAAAAATAACTATCATTAAGATATATTAGATACTTAACAAAGTTCCAATCATGATCCTAATCCAAAATTCTTATACCAAAAATATAACTGGCAATATTGGAGAGCTTGATATGGATTTTTTTTTTTACTCACAGCTTCCTACAAAAAGTTGTTGATTTATTGAAAATAAAAGGAATTTACAAAATTGAAAATAAAATAAAATAAAATAGCAATATGTTCTAGGTTGCATAAGATGTTATTGGAGACAGGGGGCGGGGGGGTCCAGGAGAGTTCTAAAATTTGTTTTTAGTATTTTTATTTAATTAAATATGTATAAATATATATATATAGATATATATATAGATATTGAATATTATTTTTGTTTATATTTGTTTTCGAATCTAGGGTTGACTGTAATTCTTCTTGGTTTAATTAAATATGCTATTTGAGTTTCCTTCACAGTTTTTTATTACATTTGTAATTTATTTCTTAACCGCGTTAAATCATGAAGAAAAATAGACGTGACATGCTGGATCGTCATAATGTGTTTTACAATTTTACAAAAGCAACATCGTTTTTTGTCATGTAAGTTTTTTTATGATGATTAACATTGATAAGCAATCTAGATCGTAGTAATACAACACAATGATGAAATATAGTTATAATAAATTTCTTATAATGATATATGTTATATTTTTGTATTGATTTATGATGTAATCCACATCGTACAATGATGTATTGTTTTGTATTATGATAATTTTTGGTTTTATACTAATAAATATATTATTATACAATGATAAATTGTGTCCCCTCATAAAACATATTTCCATTGGCCCATTTTTACCTTGGCCCAATGGTAAATGTTCTAAATTCAAAATTGATTGCAAATCTCGTCTAGGGACAATTTCGTCAAAAATGAATAAACATTTAGTTAAATTTTATTAAATTTAAATTAGTGACCAACTATTAATTTTCACTCTATATAAGCTACATCAAATTTTTCCTTATATGTATTTTTACTAAAAGAAAACCATAATATAAGTGCAAATTAAATGGGCCCACAATCTAAATAGTCGAAGAAAATAAATATATTCCATAATCGTTAAACCTTAAATATTACCTTTAGATAATCGTACTTTAAAATTTCCACAAGACAAAGTGATATCGCCATCTCTCTTTCCCACACACACACTCAGGTTCACTCCTGCTGCATCCCCACAAATACAAAACACAGCTTTATCACACAGTCTCCATTTCCCACTCTTGTACAATCAGCTCTCTCTCTCTCTCTCTCTCTCCGGTACCCCACCAATCTTAACTTTTACAGCAACAACCCATTCGCCCATGGCAGCAAAAAATTAGTGCAGTAAAAAACACACACCACACACAAACACGCAATAAAATCAAGAATTAGTAGCAATGGACATAGACAGACCCCATTTCCGCACAACCAGCACTGGCAGCACCACCGCTGCCGCCACTTCCAGCGAGCTTTTCATCTGCCTGACCTCCCGCCTCTCCTCCTCATCCATGAAACTCTCCAAATCAATCCTAAGCCCGGGCCGCGCCGCCCGCGACGGCAGCGGGCCTGCCACCCTCTCCTCCTCTCTCAGCCGCCGCCTCCGCACCAACGGCAGCCTCAAGGGCGGCCAGGCCTCGCCCTTCTTCCCTACCACCGGCAAGAAACGGGGCTGCGGCTTCGAGAACCCGGAGCCCTCCTCCCCCAAAGTCACCTGCATCGGCCAAGTCAGAGTCAAGACGAAGAAGAAGGCCAAGCAGAGCCGCAGCCTCTCCAAGCGGCGCAGCGGCGGCGGAGAAGTGAGTTTTAGAAAAATTGAGCAGTCTTGTGGCGACGACGGGCAGGGGCAGAGGTATTCGAATGCGAGCGCACATTATCAGGGGCCGCCGCAGCACCGGAATCAGAGATGGGTGCATTTGCCGATCTCGATCTGCGAGGCGCTGCGGACGTTCGGCGCCGAGTTCAGCTGCTTGTTTCCGTGCAGGAGCTCTTGTTTCTCGGCGAGTGAGAGGGAGAAAAGCGAGAAGCAGAGCGAGAATGGGTGCGGGGCTGTGTTTGCGAGGTGGCTGGTGTCGGTGAATGACGGCGAGGGGGGGAAGAGTAGGGAGATCGAGTTGGTGGTTGGCGGTGGAGATGAGGAGGAGGAGGAGAGTAGGGTTTCGATGAGGGCTTCCAGAAGGCACGTGTTTGAGGACTTCGAGGTTAAGGATGATAGGATTGAGTTGAAGGGGCAGAGTTTGGAGAGGGAGGCGGAAGCGGCGAGGGTCAGCATTTGCATACCGCCGAAAAATGCGCTCTTGTTGATGAGGTGCGGATCTGATCCCATGAAAATGGCTGCTCTCGCCAACCGCTTCAGCTGGGACGCCGGCAAAAATGAAAATGAAGACATACAAGGTGAAGAAATTGCACAAACATGTGATGGTGAAGATGAAGTTTTTGAGGAACAAGTTGCTGTTTGTGGAGAAGAAACTGCTGAGGAAAAGGAGATGATAAATGAAGTGGAAGACCAACTGGGTGTAGAAGGAGATGGGGAAGAAATTAAGGAAGAGGAACTGGTTGAAGAGAAAGCAGAGGAGTTAGAGATGCTAGTTGAGGAAGCTTTGGTGGTAGAAGAAGGCGGCAGCGAAGAGGAAGAAGAAGAGGTTGAATCGAATATGTCATCGTTTGAAGCTCTTCTCGACCAAGAAAACGCAGAGCAATACGAAGTCGAGGAAGGAGTAGACGAACAAGATAGCAGCCTGGTTTGCCAGCTTTCTCCTTCAACTGAATCAGATGAAGAAGTTCAAAGCAACGAAGCGCCGCCGCTCCTCCTTCAAGAACCTATGGACGAAGAAGCAGAAGAAGAGTCGAGTATTATACTGGAAGAGTCAGTCTTGCTAAACAATGAGGAAGGAAACCAGGCGGCGGCGGAGACCACCGCTGATTTAAATGAAGATAAAGATGAAGAAGAGGAAGAAGAGCATCCAGCAGCAGCATCGGCGAAACCAGATGAAAACAAGAAAAGTGAAGAGTTAGTGATGTCGGAAAACAAAGATAAAGAGGGGCCGTTACTGCCGGAATGCTTGCTGTTGATGATGTGCGAGCCGAAGCTGTCGATGGAAG
>JAYDZE010102485.1:0-24063 GCA_034509125.1 Monilaria moniliformis
GCTAAAACAACGTTCTTTTGGTTCAGTAGACATTCCGACAAGCCACATAGAAATCGATTTCACCGGAATCGTCAATTATGGGAAATCCCAAACACGACCAAAGGTCGTGATTTTTAAGACTAAGTTATAAGTTTGTGGGAAAAATCGGAATTCGGTCATAGTTCGTGATATTAGCAACCAATAGCCTAAAATAAAATGCCATGTCGGCTTTAATTTTGCCACGTCAGTTACGATTTGTAGGATTGTGGGAAATCTCAAACAACGACAAAGTTCATGATTTTTCCGACCAAGTTTTAAGCTCGTGGAAAGATCCGAAATTCGGCCAAAGTTCGTGATATTAGCAACCAATTGCACTAATAGTATCTATAACTTATGATTTTTGGAGATTTAAACTTAAATAATCATTAATCATTTGTACAAGTATCAACACATCTTCTTTTATTTATATTGATATAAATAATACTATTTAAAAATAAACATAGCACTAATTTTCAGAATACGGTAATGTTATATAAATTGCATTTACTAACAAGTAATGATACATATGTATATACGTATGCAGTGGCGGATGCAGGAAGCGGAAGGGGGCGGCCAACCCCCCCCAAACAGTCTATTTTTTCTTTCCCGCTGCAAAATCGCCATGGTCGCCGCCTACTAGACCTGTAAAGTGTTAATGATATTTTTTGTTTGTTTTGGGCAGTTGAGCTCAAACGAGTCATGAAAGCAAAGAGTAACAAAAGGCTGAACAAACCAAGAAGTAGCTCACAATCATGACAGCTGAGCTCGTGAAGTCTCAGAACCAACTCAAAGAGAGTGCGAAGAAGCTCGGTTGCAGGAGCTGCGTAAGATAACCCATGAATGAGATAGGGAGTGGTAAACAGAGCCTGAAGAAAACGTCGTACAAAAATATGTTATGAAGCTATTCAATGAGAGTTCTTATGGCTATTATGCATGCCAAGAAATATAGTGTTGTAGTTTTGGCACGCTCGAAAGAAAGCTAATTGAATTACTCATAATTTAGTTAAATGTGCTCTCATTTGTGATGATAATGATTTGGAAGACGAGTTTTTCATCATAATTTCTAGATATTGTAAGTCATGATTTGTAATTCCTTATCTATTTTTCTCCTAAAAAGAATGATATATATACTTTATCTTCTATTCAGCCGATACAACAATATGGTATATTGCATACCCCAAATATACTTGTATAAACTCTCCACAAAATTTAGATTCAATCTCCATCAATATCTCAAATTTAAATACAATTATATACGTTCACTATGTAACCTAATCTAATCAATGGCGTATGAGGGGAGCCGGAGGGGGCGGCCGACCCCCCACGGGCAATTTCCCTTTATCACCGCCGGAAAACTGTCATGGTCGCCCCCTCCCTTAGCCGTCGGCCCGCCCGTAAGAAAAAGATAGCTGAAAATTTTAACTTAACGCAACTAATTCTGCCACTTTCCGTCCACTTCTGGATCCGCCACTAAATCTAATAACTCTATCATTTCATCATAAACAATTAAATAAAAAATAATAATATTTAGACAAGAACTAACACATAATCTGATGTATGAAACTACGAATTAAACGCAAGATCTACAAGAAAAGCAAGGCAAAAAAATATGGAGAAGAATAGGCCCACCCATCTAGAAACCCTTGACTAATTTCCCCTGGCAATATCATATATACAAATCACCTCCGTCTTCTCATTAAACTCCAAAATTAACTTAACTCATTCATGACATCACCAACAAAATCTCACCAAGAGCTTCATCACGGCAACCAAATTAGTCACAGGAATCGGTACGGCGAGCTGCGATTCGCGCCAATTCCTCATCAGGAAGCCATGGAAAGCGATGATTCCGGTGCGGTTTCGCCGCCTCTGTGGAGAAACAGCCCTAGTCCGTCGCGCCCCCTCCTCGGCCACCGCGGCTCTTTCTCGCCGGATTCTCGAGCTCAAGCAATTGCTAGAGGGCGGTCGGAGCTCATGGAGATGGTGAGGCACATGCCGGAATCGTCGTACGAGCTCTCGTTGAAGGATATAGTCGAGCATCATCGGGTAGCTGAGAATCAACCCCCTAAAACAAGGGGCGCACCGTTGCGCGAAGAAGGGGGTTCGGATAGAAGAGCGGCGGCGGGATTGAAGAAAGAAGAAAGCAGGAAAATTGAGCGGAAATTGAGCTTCGAGGATAAGGGGTTCTTTTTGAATATGGCGTTTCCGTTTGCGTTTATGTCTAAGAAGAAGAAGAAGAAAAGTGTTGGTGGTAATAGTGGGAGAGTTTCTCCGAAGCCGGAGGGGTTGAAGGGCGGTGGCGAGAGGGATTGGTGGAAGAAGAAATTTACGGGATCGAGCGATAGTGATAGCAGCAGAACTAGTAATAACAGCGGCAGCAGCATCAGCAGCGCCGCCACCGCCACCACCACCAGCAGCAGCAGTGATGCCCGTGGAAGGTATGTCTAATATCTAAGTAGTTGCAAATTGAATATTTATTTATTTAATTTAGGAGTCAAAATATTTTCTTAAAAATTGGATATTACTACTCGTCGGAGGGTTATTGTTTTGATTATTATATTTATTCTACTATTAGTCTCAGAAGGATCCATAAATTTGGAAATATATATTGTATATTACTTAATATTATTGATAATCAAGAATAATATATTATATTAGAATATCCAGTTTCAGGAATTTGGGAATTGGGTGTGTTGTTTATTTGCTTGATTATTCATTTATTTTTCTTGATTGAGGGAATCAAAATGATTTGATTTATGTTATATTTGAAAATTGTTGGTTAAAATGCAGGGGAAGAAATGGGTTCACAACAGGCTGCTGGCAATTTTTTCAGTTGAGAAGAAGCAAAAGTGTCTAGTAAATAGAAATGTCCCTATTCTGTGTTGCTACTAACTCTCAGCTATCAGAACAATTTTCAATTTCAATGTGAAATTGGGTCAGGGAATGTAGTGGTTCAGAGGGAAATTTGGTGTGAAATCAATATTGGATTTAAAATTTGTGTGGTCTCGATTTGAGCAACAACCGATTAAATCATTCCCACGGATTTCAAGTTCCAAGAAAATATGATTTTCCATTGATGATGCATGTATACGTATTAATTTTAAATATTATTACTTTCCTTACATAAAAAACATAGGACTCCTTATATTGTAAGAATCAATTAATCATTTAGTAACCCCCTCGTGTTTCAACAATACAACGCATTTATGTTGACAGTATCATTTCCCTTCAACCAGTGGGTCTAAGTAATTTTAGTGCGTGATGTGTGTAAATCTCAAACAAAAACGAACAAACTTCACATCTTCACTAGTAGAGACATGACAAATATCTTTGATGATTTTGGCTATGCTTATGGCACTGTCGTTTCACATAATTTATATATGTTGTATGTATTACCATTAGTGGAATATAATATTAATTTATGATAATAACAGACGGCCCCAATTCAGTTTTCTTGGGGTTAATAAAAATAAAAATTGTTTCGAATATAAGTGGCCCCTCGATTCACAACCCAATTACGATTTCAACCCAATCCAACTTTATGTAATTTTATGACTATTTTAGCATTCGAAATCAATTGTAGGTTATTAAATTAGGGCTTACAATAACCTTTCAGTATTTCATTGTAAATTATTAGCTAATAATTGATTAAGGTAGGATTTCTGATTTTTTATTTCGAATTTTGTTAAATGAATGTTGATTAAGGTTGAATATGTTACAATTTATTTTTATTTTTGTAATAGTAACTAATAAAATAGTATATTTGATAGTGAGATGCTAATAATGGACTAAATGATCCCAACTCGAACTGCTGAGCCAAATTTATGCCAATATAGAATAAATAATCCTATTATGTGGTACTCTTATTAATAATAATAAGACTAAAGTATATTTTTGATCCTAAACACAGTGGCGTATCCAGGATTTCTAATTTGGGGGTATGAGTTGTACAACAAATAATTATATAACACGCAAAAAAGTTAACATAAATGTTAAAACTAGTACAACTTAAAACTCTGCAGCCTCTGCCTCTGCTCACGTCAGCTACTGGGACTGGCTGTTGTGCTGTGTTTTGGTAAGGAAAAGCCAAAAGGTAAAAGAAGTAGGCTGCTGCGTTTTGTAAATGGTAAGGAAAATGTGAAAATTAGGGTATAGGATGGAGGTACATAATTAACATGGTAATATTATTATATAATTATAATAATAATATATTATTACTATTTGTTTTTTGGGGGTACAGCTGTACCCCCTTGTCTCCAAGTAGATACGCCCCTGCCTAAACATATGGTCAAAATACCTTTTTAGTTTAGAATGTTAAGTTTGTTATATTTTGGTGCTCAAGATTAAGAATTGGTCCATTTTTGGTCCTAAATGTGACGGTTTCGCTAAATTTACGGTCAACCCATTTTTGACCCTATTAGAAAGTTAAACACTGCTGATTAAACAGAAAATTAAAAGACACATAAATATTTTTATAAAAATATATTTGACTATACTTATTACATATATTTTAAATTAAAAAAAAGTAGATCAACCCCAATTTCCTCCCCTTATTTTTTTTATAGAATCCTAATTAGAATCAAATTACTTCAATCCTATTCTACACTTCGTCTTCTACATTTGGTATTCTCCACTTCGTCTTCTCATATGGAAGAGTGCATGGCGACTTCGCCGTACACTTCCCCTTCCCCCGACAGCAGCGGCGGCGCACGCAACGTCCGTCTCCATTATTTCGATTTCGACAATGAGTTTGACTTAGAGAATTATTGAATACAAATTGGTTTAATTATTTATTACATTAGTGTGGTTCGGGTGAAACCCAAACTGAGAAACATTGTATTTTTTACTATAAATTTTGTCTCCATCTGAAAATTGAAGTAAAAAAATTGTCTTAATCTGAAAAGGGATCCTAACTGTTCCTCTAGAAAGAATAACTTATGCTATTCTAAAGGGAACAAAGTTTGCTGTGTTCGAAAATGGTAGTGGTTGAGAGTGAGTTGTTGTGTGAACATTTAAACATAAATGTCGGTTCTAGAAGAACACCTTCTTACATGTGGGCAAAATATTACTAACATATAGACATATATGTGTATGACCTATTTGTTAGATTTTCATACTATGAGGGACTAATTCAATAGTTTATAAATTGCAGATGAGACCTTTACTTGCAGACTACACTACAATGGTATAATGAGTCAACCACCTGGGAAGATGTATATGGGTGGTGTTGTGGAATATATAGACAACTTTGACCCCGATAGATCGTCCAAATTGAAAGATGACGACGTTCTTGAAAAAATTGGTGTCAGTGGATGGAACATTATGTAAAACCATATATGACTTTGGATGAAGGGTTGGTGCGTTTGTTCGGCAACCAATCTTCCGTGGAGATGGCTGAAATAGGTCTAAAAGCAAGAATGATTGACCTATACGCTGTCAATGAAGTTGATGTTCCAGTCGATGATGATTAAGTTCAAGTTGTTGGTGGTGATGAAGTTAAAGCAAGTGATGGTGATGGTGATGAAGTCCAAGTAGCTGGTGTTGGTGATGATGTGTTTGTTAGTCAGCTAACCCAAGAGCAGGTAAAAAATCCTAGGAGTAAGAAAAATAAATGTTCTAGTAAGAGGGCTGCTGCAACTAGGATTACACCAAGTAGGAGGTCTAGGCGAGAAAACATAGCGAGGGAATTATTTCAGGAAGATGTTGTCGATGAAAATGAACAAGTGTCTCAAGTTGAAGACCAAGGTCATGAGAATGAGCACCAAATAAATAGCAAGACACCAGTTAGGATGAGGATTGGAAGCTGGTGGGCATTTCCTGAAGTGAAAGTGTATGGGGTTAAAGGTGGTGGTGATGAGCTTGAAGAGCAAGTGGCTGGGGCATAAGGTGGTGGTGATGAGCCCGAAGAGCGAGTGGATTGGGTAGGAGGTGGTTGTGATGAGCTTGAAGAGCAAGTGATTGGGGCGAAAGTTGGTAGTGATGGGATTGAAGAGCAAGTGGCTAGGGTTGAAGATGGTGGTGATGAAAATGAGTAGCAAGTAGAGGAAAATGCGCCGACTAGTGTAGCTAACGCGAAACCCTCATTTGTCGATAATGATTACGACCTTAGTGACGAAGAAGAGGATGAGATCATGAATGCTCAGGTTGAGGGTTGGAAAATGATTGTGAGTGACATGCAAAACAGTGAATGTTGATGAACATGTCGGTGATAGTAGTTTAAGCGAACATATTCCATGCGAACATTCGAGATGTCATCGAAGAGGAGTGCTTTAATTGCAACTGAGCTGGGCCAAGAAAACTATAATGAACTTGAGATGAAATTGATGAAGTTTGACCCCACGATGAACAACTCCTGTTCGTCATTGATTTTATGGAATTTAGTTTCACATTTTTCCATAATTCTCATATTTCCTAAAACCCACGTTAATATGTGCCTATAGTATGTGCAATTACTTATTATATTATGATTTAAATCATGAAAATGATTTGTATTCTATTATTTTGCAAATAAAAGCGTTATTTGAATTGATTTCATAATCAAATTTCAATTTTCAAAGCCAATTAAACTTGTTTATCTTGCCACCTTGTTTATGATTTTACCTCAACAACTTCAAACTTTTGTAAGTGGCGTAATTAGGAATACATGTTGTTCGAAGCGAGCAACGACTCTGAAGCCGTGCATTTTGACACCGCATTCAAGCAATCTGACGGCGGAGGAGGAGGAGGATGCGCAGTCGTGCAGCTAAAGCTCGTCCCGCAGTAGCACGACGCGATTGCATGAGGCGGTTGACGGCAGCGATGATAATTGTGGCACACAATTTGATTACTTCAGTGGGAACGATTACTTCAGTGGGAACGATGAGGACGACAACGGCGAGGAAGCTACGAAGAGGACGGCGTCGTCGATCAATGTTGCCATCGGAGCTGAAATACGATGATAGTGCCGAAGAATTCTACACTATCCGACCCTACGAGTTTCGTTTCTTGGATCCGCTATTGACAATAAGTAACAAAAAAAATGTTCTAAGTGAAAAAAAAAGACAAAAATATATGTTAAAGTAGAATAATTATGTCACTCAATTAAAATAAAATAAAAAATTATTCCAGCGACAAATCACAGTTTATCACGAATGGAAGAGAGCAGAAAGTCGAGTTTTCACATATGTCAAATGTACGCGCTTTCCACGTAGATTATTCGCCGGCCAGCCAAGGAATTATATATATAAAAAAAGTCAAAACTAAGAATCATCCATTAACGCCGGTCAACTTTAAATGTGATTTGCCTGTGTTTAACATGATTAATGTCACCTGTCTCTTTAGCAAAAGGGCGTGAGATAGCATATGGTCGGTTTGGTGGGAGGGAGGATAAGCAATCATAAAATTTGGCATACGACTTTTTAAAATTTTGAGAATGTCCTGTAGCAGTAATTTGATTCCAATATGATTTTCCAAGAACAAAACACAATAAAAGAAAATTTTTATTAACAAATATAATTTTGAATAATATATTAAGTCGAGTCTAATATATTTAAGATCGGACGGCTTAAATTGAATATGATTGAACCAAATAACACATTGATTAGTTTTTAATATTTTGGACTAAGAAGTACTGATTCAAGTATTTAGTCAGTATTATAATTTTGAGTTACATTTAAGTGCATTCAGATCCATGATACATATACTTTAATTGTAATTGACAGATCCTAATTGAGGATTAATAAATCTCAATTAAAAATGAATACTAATTGAATTTGATTAGGAATAGATGCACACATATTTTTGCTAATAATTTTTATTTTATTTTATGAATCATATATCCTAGGAGTAACAAATTCTACATGTACTTTGATGGAAAATTCTTAATGAGTGCAAAATTTTGCAACTTGCAAATTGTGATGCGTGTATTTTTGTAACCATCATTGACCATTAGTACATTGGCTGAAATTAGTAAATTTAATTTTTGGTTGTTAATTATTAAATTAATTTTTCAAATGGTGTTAATTGTTAAGGGAAAATTATTGGCCGTTTTAGTATATGTAATTGCCAAACACGCCCTTAAGCAAGATATACTGTCCAGAATTTTCATTTTTATTGGTCTGTGACATAAGGTTCAAAGGTTGAAACTTAGCACACGCATTTGCTCGCACGCGACATCCCATCGACTCTCTTCTCTTCCTTCCCTACCTAGACTAAAGATTTTGCCAAAACACACACAAAAATAATCGATTTTGGTTTTGTCCCTCTTTTGACTTGGCAGGACTTGAGGCTTGAGGCTTCTGGCAGGTAATCATCTAAAGATCATTGCTTTTTTCTTTTCTTGATTCATGTGGAGTTCTCACCTTCTTGATTTTATTCTTGTGATTCTTGATCCTCGTTGCTGCATATTCGAATTGTGTATTTTTTTCTCTCGTAAGGAAGTATGATCGTTTACGTGCTCTATTTTCTTTGAATTCTGTGACGCTGGTTGATTTTGGAATTTTGGGGTTCCGTTTCTTGTTGGGTGTTTTTTGACTTTGTTGACGATGGTTTTTGGTGCGATTGTTTGTTTGAATTTTGGTTATGCATTTTGTCCCAATTTCTGCGTCTTGATTGTTTCCTGAAATGTTTTTAGATTAGGTGAGTTAGAAGGATTTAGATAGTGGCTTGCTGATTTGTTCTGTTTCTGGCTATCTAATGCCTCTAATGGTTAAGTTCGGTTGTTCAAGTTTTGCTACCTTTTCCTTTTCTTGCAGTCTTTCCATGTGTAATATGAAGTTTGCTCATGTGCTGATGTATCCATGATTTTCTTGATTGCTTAGGTGGCTTCTGTTTGTTCGGGTTTTAAAGCCGATTTTTGTCTTCCTTGATGAACTTTATCGAATATTTGCTTTCCATTTTCTGTTGACATGTGCTTCACTAATTTGATGACAGTGGTTTGATTCGATATTTTAGGTATCAGTACTACGCTTCAATACAAAATAGACAAAATATGGCGAATGCGGCAGCTGTTGCTGAGAGGGCTACAAGTGATTTGCTGATTGGTCCAGATTGGGCAGTGAATATAGAGCTATGCGATTTAATAAACATGGATCCTGGGTATTATTCGCTTTAATTCAATTGGTGCCTGTATTTTTTTGAGTTATAGTCTGGATGAGGTGTTATTTCATTTATCCTCATAAGACGAATTCATTTTGCAGGCAAGCCAAGGATGCGTTGAAGACACTCAAGAAAAAGTTGGGGAATAAAAGCCCTAAAATACAGCTTCTTGCGCTGTTTGTAAGTTTGCTCTCTTCTCTTAGTTCTGTCCCTTGTACATGCTTATTCCATTTGCATATATGCTGAATATCTCAACTCTGAACTGACAAATGGCATTTATTATTCTGAAATGTAGTGGTTGCTCCTAATTTTCTTGAAGTTTTCTGCTAAATATATCTTCAGTGCTTTCATGGCAGTTCCAACTACATGAGATTTATGAGGCCATATTTTTATAAATGATTCCAGTCTCATTTCATCAACTTTCTTTCATAATAAAAGTACTGCTAGATCATAGATAAAAGTAAGAAGTCTTTCTTCATTATTACCCAGTTATGATAGGAATGGCACCTCATGCAACTGTGAAGATATGAATATGGATTTCATTTACTGACGAGTATGGTTGTCTGGGATCTATTAGTGTATGTAAATGTAAGTACACATTGCTACCTCTTACAGTATGCTTTTTGATAAAACAGATTTGAATGAAGTCCCACCAGGAAATACATGCATACATACAGACATTTGCGTATCTATCATATATCTTTCTAATTTGTTATGATTCAGGTACTGGAGACTCTAAGCAAAAATTGTGGGGAACATGTGTTTCAACAAATCGCTGAGCGGGATATTTTACACGATATGGTCAAAATTGTTAGAAAGAAGGTAATATACTCTTTTTTTCTCCCCTTGTTGTCTCCGGCTCCCTCCTCCTGTCCATACAACCTAATGGGCTATTATCTTTTTATGATATACCTTTGCAGCCCGATTTAAATGTGAGGGAGAAGATTCTGACTTTGATTGATACCTGGCAAGAGGCTTTAGGGGGAGCAGGAGGAAGGTTTCCCCAGTATTTTGCTGCTTACAATGAATTGAAGGTGATTAGAAACTTAGAATGTCTTCTTCCTTCTATGCCATATGTATGTAAATGGAGTCAAATTTTCCGTGCGTGGTAGGGGAAATAGGCTTGCATATGATATTGCACCCGCGCAAATACTCAATAGTGACATAAATGTCTTGTTGGAGGGGTGGTGAGTTGTGTTTAAGCTATGTGCTTAAAGGTTTTTGGTACTTGTCTATTAACTACGCTCTTTTAACTCATCTAACAGCATTCCTTTTCGTGTTTTGAACAATTTTCTCTGTAGTTTTCTAGCCATTGCTCATTTTGACATTGATACGTGACTTTTGACAAGGGTCTAAAGCTAGTAAATGGTCACTCGACTATTCTCGCAATCAAGTTACTTTAGCATTAGTTAAATCTATCCCTGGAAGCATGTGTGTCAGCTTTTTGATTGTTATGCTCTGTATGTTTACTATTATCTCTGACACCATAGGAACTAAGATTTCTCCTGGTCATATACCATCATTTCTTTTATCCCAAAAGTCCCAAATTTGGTCACTGCTTATAATTTGAATCTAAATGAATCTGGGATTGCAACAGAGTTTAATCACCCATGGCTCCTTGGCCAGATCTCTGGGGTCTCTGGCAGCCAGTTTATATATCTATCAGCTTTTGTCACATTCTCGTTAAAATCCCAGCTCAATTGATTGACCTGTTAGTAACCTAGATAAGAGCTGGCAGTTGGACTTGCGGTGACCCTTGAGGGGGTTGCGGTAGGTTTCTTTCCGTCTTAGAGAAGCCTAGAGTGAATCTTGCCATGGCCTATATTTGGGCCCAGTTGTGCTTCGGGCTGATTGTTTTTCCTACTGGGGTTACTCTTGATTGAAGTTCTCTTAGTCTTAACATTTATGTCCTTCGTGTTTTGAATTTGATAGTCTGCTGGGGTAGATTTTCCACCTCGAGAGGAAAATAGTGTTCCATTATTCACTCCACCACAAACACATCCAATAGTTCAACCTACTTCTCCATATGAGGAAGTGGCTGTTCAAGCCTCTCTTGAATCTGATGCTTCTGGACTCAGGTACACTCTTTGTTTACTATTGAATTAAATCATTTCTATGATGACAGTTCTTAAATGAGGATCTGTTTTATTTGCATTTCCAATAAATATTTCTCAACTTCCATAGGGTAGAATCTATATTTATGGTCATGTATCTTATTAAAAGTGATGGGGTTTAGTGATTGAATTAGTAATGCTTCTCTAGGTCAAGATTCATTGGCACTATGTGTTTCAACAGAATGAGCACCAGTTAATGCTGTATATTTTTCAAACTTCTAACTTCTTCCACGAGGTGTCCGAGCATCTGTTTCATTTGTACTTGTTGACATGTCCTTTTATGTAGTGAACTAGGGCAATTCGATATATAACGTGTCCAATTCTCAAAGTGACTGTAAAAATTACATGCCATACCTAGAAAATTATCGGTGCCTATCATTTTTCTTCTGTGGTGGTCTCAGAAATGGCACATCTTGAATTTGGCCATCTGTCTTTTGATATAGCTTGCCAGAAATGCAAAATGCCGAGGGAATTGCGGATGTTCTTATGGAAATGCTCACTGCCTTGGATCTAAATAATCCTCAGGTTGGACTTCTTAATCCAAATTATACTTGCTTCTTTATCATTCTTGATCTAGAGTGAGCTTTTAGTTTCAGATGATTGTTTTTCTCTGATTTCTCTATTTATATAATAACGAAGTAGTATAGAAATAGTAAGTACATATTTTCCGGCCTAGATGCGCTTGCTACTTTTTGAAAGTAATATTTGTATTATCGTAACATCTTCACTAACTATTACAATATTAATATGTTATCTTTACCAAGGTTATTAGTACTAACTCCATTAACTATTAATATATTGTATCTTTACACACTGGCACACCCACTTCCTAAGGTATACCTTGATGGTTAAATCTGCATGCCATATATTATTCACTACAAAATTTCTAGAAAAAATTTAATAACACCTTAGAAAGTGTTGCATATGTGATTGTAGACCTGTTTTAAGCACATCAATTTCCTTCATTTTTCTTTGTGAAATTATTGATTTTTGTTTATTTTTGAAATACTAGTATTCAATATAATTATTAAATCATAATTATACCTAGAGTATATGTCGATACTTCAATTTATATCAATGTTAAATACTTTGTTTATAAATATGCTTTTAAGATATAACAATGTGCTGTTAATCTCTTTTGTAAGATTACTTGCTCAATGTTGGGTGTTTAATATTATTATTATTATATATCTTCAAGTGACTCAAACTATCAATTTTCTGGATCAACTGTATAGGGATTGAAGGATGAGATCATTGTCGACTTAATCGATCAGTGCCGTTCATACCAAAGGAGAGTCATGATTCTTGTGAATAATACTGTGTAAGCAGACATCCAACTCTTGATCTTTATTGGTCATCTTAAAGTAAATCAGCTCCGTAATATTTACTATTGCCTTTTCAGAGACGAAGACCTTCTATGCAAGGGATTGGCTTTGAATGATAACTTGCAGCGAGTTGTCAGTAGACACGATGACATTGCCAAAGGGACTCTTGGAGCTTCAGCGACAAGTATAGAAACTCCAGTCGCACCTCTTATGAATGTGAATCATGAAGATGAAGAGTCGGAAGATGATCTTGCTCAGTTAGCACGCAGGTATTTTAACTATTACTCGACATGTCCTCTTCTGCTTTGATATGAATTGTTCTATATTATTTAACTATTATTTATAGATCCATAATTTTGGTCATTTTCCTTGCCATTATTGCTCTATTTTGTTATCTATATGCTGAATGTGTAAATCAAAAACGACATTTCCAGATCGAGGGATACTTCACAAGGACTGGGCAAGAAACCGGCACTTGTCAAGAACGAGGCGTTGCATGTGAGCCCTTTTCTTCCTCCTCCGCCATCATCCAAGAATCCAGTAAGTTCAGATTCTTCCATGGTCGATTATCTCAGTGGCGACACCTACGAGGCAGAACGATCCTCCAGAGTATCGGGATCTGCAAGTACTCCGGTGACAGCTCATTCAAGCAACCAGAAGTCGACTCCTCCCCCAAACCCAATGGTGTCTTCCTCTCCCTCTGATGATTTCATCAATCCCACAGCATCAATGTTTGCCCCAAAACCAGCATATGACGAACCTGCCCCTGCAAGCAAATCGGTTGACAATTTGCCTTCTGCTCCTTGGGATGTTCCACCGGGCAACCTTCCGCCTCCACCTTCCAGGCACAACCAGAGACAACAGTTTTTCGAGCAAGGCCAGACTCCCGGTGATGGGCCATCTCATTTGAATAGTGGATCGGGCTCTTCTTATGATAGCTTAGTCGGGCAAACCCAGAATCTCTCAATCAAACCACCAGCTCCATCTAAGCCAGAAAAGAGCGAAGACGCCCTCTTCAGAGACCTCGTTGATTTTGCCAAGGCCAAGTCGTCGTCGCCCAAACCGAACCGGTCGTTTTAGGGGAATTGCAATGCACAGATTGCTTGCTGTCTGCACATCATTGTGACTTGCTATAATATGTTTGAACCTCTGTCTACATAAACCTCAACATCCGAGATATGAGATTGTGTTTTTCTCTTTCTTTTTTTCTTTTTCTTTTTTTCTTCTTCCTTTTGCCTTTTCCTTTGTTAATATACTTCAATTCGGCTTCTATTATTTAACACTTAAAACATTTCTCATGGTGGCTTAGGCCTTCCATTTGTATCGGAGTTGCAGAGTGCTGCTGTTAATGATTTCTTGTTATAATAGCTCCTCTTTTTCTCGAGGTTTGCAGCTTACTAATTTAATTGTATAGCTCAAATGTTGGAACACATTCTTGATTCTTGAGCAATTTTCAGTTTAAAAAGAGGAAATAATCTTCTTTGAACAAGAATTGGCAGTCAAGAAATCATCTGAATAAGTTACATACAGAAGAATCAAATGACCTTTGAAAACAATTCCTGCTGATATGAAACTCAACGCATCTTCCAATTGTATGTTGCAAGACCTCATTGGCTCAATCTTCGCCCTCATTCTTGTCCTCCTCGTCTTCTTCTTCGTCTCACAGCAGGAAGGTGACGAGTGCTTGAAAGATCGATTTTGGGCTACCCCAGAACTTGTGAGCACGTGACGTTTCCTTCCTTGCATATAAGTAGCCATTTATCATATCTACTCCTTCCCCCTGCAAAACAGCAGCAGCAGCATTTTCAAACAAATATTACTTTTATTCATTCCAAACCAGTTTGAAGCTGTAATAGTTTACCAGAGCAGCATCCTTCAATGGCCCCCAACACTCCATACGGTTATACTTGTTGGAGCTAGAATGGAAATACACTCTCACTAAAGCATCCATCAATTGTTGATGCTCTCTGAAATAATCCGCGTCTCCATACAAGAAGGCCTCAAGAACCTGCAACCTCGACAATGTCACATTTCCTACTAAAAAATCAGCTGTTGAAACAAGCATCAATCATCGTAGGTATTTAACTACTTACCAATGGCAATTCCTTGGAGAAAATTAGGTATCTAAACTCTGCAGCCATGGCTGATAAAGGGTTCGGTCCACTGACATAGCAGTGAATGTTGAGGAACAGTTCACCATTCACATTAGTCCATTCAGCAACAACGTCGTCTTTACTATACCAGCCTTTCAACTGCACCAAGTGTATGTATGCTATGCTTAGAGAGCTTTCACATTGAGGTTACAGCATCAAATGAAGTGAAGCAAACATTACTTGATTGCGGGGGATTATGTTTGAAATGGTTAGAGTGAGATCGGCAGTGAAGTCACAGTGGGAGAGAGTGTAGGTTCTTGGCACCACGCTAGTTTGGTTGCTCACTTCTTCTCCCACAAACAGAACTTTCAGCTTTGATGCTTCAAACCTTGCTGGAGGGCCTAACAGCCTTGCAGCCTATATCATCACATTCACTACATCACCTCTATGGCTCTATCAATATTTAGACCCAACAATAAGCTTACTAAATCATTAATCCAATAAAGGAGCGTTTACTATTGAGGATTAACTTAGATAAAAATAGTATAGACTAATCTATTTTTTACTAAACCGGAACTTTGTGATATCCAAAGTCCCTTGATAATTTTTACAATTTTGCTTGAGTTATATCCAATTGAAAGTGGTATGATTGGAGAAATCCTAGTGATGAAAATAAAAATACTCAATTCAATCATGAATAGTAAACGCTCCCTAAACTTACATATAGCATAAACCCTAGCAAAAGATCTGTATCTTAAATTAAGCTTAAAATCTAATCCAATACCATTATAATTCCTACTTCCAGCCAATTTTCAATATTTCAACACCATTATTCTTGATTTACAGAAATAATACTCTATATCCCTAAATGCAGGCAAGAGAAAATTCTCAATAGCACATAAGCCTCTACTATCATCCTCATAATCTCACTGCATATCACCCTTTGTTCGCCGAAATCAAAACATATTTATTCAATTATGCCAAAATTAAACAAAGAAACAGAAAATGAAAGAGAGAGAGAGAGAGAGACCTGGAAAACAAGAGAATTGTAAGATGGGCTTGTCTGAGTAGCCAATGAGTGTGGGAGCAGAACAGAAGGGGGTGAGGTGTTATTGATTTTGCAGTTATGAATATAACAAGGTGAGAATGCAGCAGCCATGGAATGCATTACTCATTCTCTTTCTTGCATTACTTGTTTCTCATTTCTTTTCTTGTCCACTTTCTCTTTCTCCACCAATATCTCTCTCCTCTCCTCTCCTCTCCTCTCCTCTCCCTGAATGTGTGTTGTGTGTGCCTGTCAGAATCTAGAGAGAGAGAGAGAGAGAGAGAAGTTGTGGACATGATGATAACACATCGGAAAGAAATTGGAGTGGCGAGAATGAATGATTTTGGGTGATGCGGGCCCACAAAATCCAACCCTGACCAATCGCATCACTCATTTTTTCAACATAGTCTCTAATTTTACACGTGTACATGTTTGGTACGTATAATTTTGACGTGAACAAGTGGTTCACAACCCCATTTCCCGCAGAAACAATTAAATTTATTATTTCACATTTTGTCCTTAATAACATAAAATAATTTTCCCCACAAATTAAAAAACCCTATATAAAAAAATAAATTACCCGGAGCACTCCTGCATATAATTAACTAGTATTATGCTACACTTTTAGTAAAATGGTCATAACTTTTTCTTGTTTAATTAACTTTAAGCACCATTTTTAGTGGAAACTAGAGTTATGGGATTTTCTTTAATCATAAAATTTGAACTATAGCTACCTTTCAAAGAGAACAATTTAATTCGTATGGTTAACTAAAATTTGGTTGAATATTTATAACTTTAATGTGAAGTACCTTTTTCTATCTTTTTCTTTTATTAAAGATCCCGGGAATTGAGACAATTAAATTTTACTAAAATAATTTTATTAGCTCCCGAAGTATTATAAGAAAAAGAGATTTGGATTTTTGGGATATTTGAAGGGAAATAGATTAAGAACTAGATTAATTCGTAGCTTGTGTTTCGCGCATATAACTTGAAAATTTATATTTATAAACCAATAATAAAAAAACATGTTAATTATATCTAATTGTGCTAAGATAATTACCTCTATACGAATTGTTGATATGGATAGAAAAGAGTTGTTCGCATAGTATCTACTAATATTACCGAAAATATTGTTAAAATACTTTTTCGAAAAAGATCAATAATGGTTCTTCATTGATTCTCGTGGTAACTCAAACTCTAAATCTATTGGTTGTAGGAGAAACCTCTTACCAATAACACAGGGCTTGGTCCATGATTAATTTTGAATTAAATATTTTTAAATTCGTAAAATTGCTTGAGATAGAGATTTATGAATGTGGGCTGAGGCTGAATGGACTTAATTGGGCCATGAGCATCTTGGGTCAAACCCAGCTTTTAGACCAATCCGCAAATAGCAATAATTAGTGTCACCAACTTTATTCATATATGACTGATTATGTGAATATATGAATTTAATTTTAAGCTCTCTTTTCAATTTTTATACCAAATATGCTCAGAAGGTCCGAGGCAGATGATTTGCTTCCTTTAGAAGATGGATGAATCAATCCTTTTTTGTGTTTGATATCAAATGTATTATTTTGTCAAAAGTAATAATAAAAATACACCCCCGTGTGCAATTATTATTTTTATATATTAAATGTCAAAAAGAATGATATGAAATTCAAATGAAAATAAAATAAAATCGTAGAGAGACCCACAAGATTTGAATATTAAACTTTGGACCACCACTTGGGGGGAAAGGTGCAGTTCTCCACCTTGGTCCAACTGCTCAATGTCTCCATTCAATGATGCACATACGTAGAGTGTACATTCAAAACTCAAGAAGCCATTTTTCCATTCTTATCTTCTATCAATCTTCAAAGGTCCTAGGGTAAATTCTTTGTAATTGTTTAGCATCCCTACGGATATTAAGGTATTAAAATAATATATTCTTTCAATCATCAATAGTTTTGCAATACGATTCATCTTGTAAAAAAATCCACATGTATATAAATGAAAATAAGTATACAGAATTCTATTGTTGTGTATAAGTCTGCAGAATTCTATATGTAGGAGTGTCCCATGGGGTGAAGGAGGGGTTGCACCTTTTTCTTGAAACTAAAGACTATCTTCAAAGACTCAAACTAAGAGACATTACCTACTGGCACCAATTCTCTTTGTTGGTGCATATAAATTTATCCCTTGTGCTAAAAAGGAGTGGACAAAGAGTTTCACAATCTACTCTTTTAAGACTTGTACAAGACATACTTTAACCTTTTGAACTGGGCTTTGTCTCCCTATTCTCTTGCCTACCTATTATTCTAACCCATTCTCCCCTCATGTTTGCATGATTGGATTTCAAGAATCAGAACAAATTTTATTTCTTGCTTTGAAATCATACATATTATAAACTCACATGAATGCATTATAAAAATCACACATGCTTTTAGTTGGTCCCTTTATTTTGTTTTAAAAACTCTTGTTTTCTGCATCAGTTGTTACATATTCAAAAAGAAAAATCTGTATACATTCCATTGAGGAATTGATTCCTATTAACTATTTGTCCCCTTTTGGTAAAATGAAGTAAACCTTATTTTTTATATGATGAAATTCAGCATGGAGCTACATAATTGCATGCCATGTCCAACCATCAATCAAACAAAAACACATATATTCCTTAGTGGAACTAGTGATTGTTTTTTTACTTTGACAAGTCTGACAACAAATCTCTGTCCCCAATTAAAGAAATGACTAATTCCTACTACAGTGGGGTCATGTGTAGTTGAATCATTCCTCATAAGTTGTTTTCTGATTGGATAAGATAAGAAAAAAAAGGCATCAAACACAGAGTTCCCTAACAAACTTAGGCATTATTCTATTACACCACTGTCTCCCAACTGTTTCATCTTTCCTCAAACCAACAAGTTGGCATCACTTCTTAGATTGCTCAACATGTCTGCTTCCTCAAAAGCAGCTTTCTCTCATTAAAAAGGGTGATTTCTCACAAATTCTTCTACTGCCTTATGCTCACTCTCATCATGTCAGTTTCTTGGAGGCACAAGTGCTTGGTTCTGAGCTTGCTTGCTCTTGTGTTCATGTCTGAAGCATCGAGGTCGCCCAAGGCGTATAGTTGGGAGCAGATGCTACCTAAGAAGCTCCCCGCACCGTCTTCAGCTCCATCGAAGGGAACAAATTCTGTATCTGCATCTTCTAAAGCTGTGGAGATGGATCAGAAGCTGCCTTCTTCGGATGGGAAAGTGTAGCAGTTGTCTGAGTAGTTGGCTTAACTTGTCTAACTGTAGGCGGGCGCGACGTGCTAAAGGAGATGAGGAGATTGAGGCATTTTTGTTTGTTGCTGCTAATGGGGATGGAAGGAGATGGATTGTATAGATTGAGGAAGATAGCATAGCAGCAGTCAGAAAAATTGGCTTCCTTTTCTTGATCCTATTTTTGGGATTTGAAGAAGACAGATGTTTCACTGGCAGGAAAGGAAATGGTAGTCTGTAAGTAAAGTGTGATTAATGTATTATGATAGTCTTAGATTCTAACCTTGGAATTTTAGGGGACAACTTCTGTAAGTGTCAATTCTTTTTTTCCTCTGAAATAAATACAACTTTTTTTTTATTCAGATCATTACTCTGATTTTCTTGGCTTTGGAAAGTGTGGATCATCAAAACATGGGTGGCAATTATGTTTCTTTGATTCTACTAATGCTTCAAATGATGGAAACAAATGCAAAGAGGAGATTCCAACTGACATCTTTATTCATTGTTAGAATCATAAGGCCGAGCTTAGTAGAATGGATAAGAGTAAGATATGAAAATATCTATTGCTCAGTAAAGTTAACTTGATGTTTGGTAGCTAAGATAAATTTTATTTCGGTCCGTTAGGCCTCAGTTAATTAATCTCGGCTCGTTCAAACAGTGCTCATTTTTCACTGTTGCAGCCACATTCATTGTTGGATCATTTTGGTCCAATAACTCACTTATTGCCTCAAATTATGATGATATGCCCCTCTCATTCTCTCACTGTGTCCCTTGCGACTCTCTCTCTGTAGCCCTGTAACTCTCTCTCACTCTCTGGCCCTGCGACTCTACCGGGAGGGGTGGTGTGCGGCGGTAGTGGTTGTCGTCGCACCATGGCCGCCAAATCTTCCGTTCATTTTGGGTTCAGTGGATTGTAGCTGTGACGATTTCCTCGTTTTTCGAGGGTTGTCTTCGATTTGTGTTCTCGGTTGTCAGCCACCGACATGGTTTCCGGCCGTCGTTGTGTTTCACCTTTTGGCTATGATGATTTCGGTAGATCTGAGCCACAAAGACCAGATCTTGATTTTCCTTTCTTGTTTGAATGTTGTCTTCGATTTCCTCGTTTTTTCGACTTGTTGTCTTCGATTTGTTTTTCGGTTTCCGCCGCCGGCATATATGGTGCTCTGCATGGTTTCCAGCCATCATTGTGTTTCACCTTGTGGTTGTGATGATTTCGGTAGATCTGAGCCACAAAAATCAGATCTTAATTTTCCTTTCTGGTTCGAATGTTGTCTTCGATTTCCTCGTTCTTTCGACTCGTTGTCTTCGAATTCCTTTCTGGTTTGACTCGTTGTCCTCGTTTTTTCAACTGATTTTCTATCGTCGTTGTGTTTCACCATCACCGGAGAATGAAAGGGACGTTGATATTCTTCTGGATCTTTCATTTTTAATTAACTAATAATTAGAAAATCATTTAAATTAGTTAATTAATCTTAATCTATTAATAAATCTTAATTTAGCTTAATAGATATGAATCACTAAATAAACTAAATTTATCCATAAATTAAATAAATTATAGTTATCAAAATATGATAAATTACTAAATTAGCTAAATTTATCCAAGAGCACGTGAAAAAACCCAAGGACAATACGAGGCCTGCCTATCAGCTTATGTGTCTCCATGACTCAGCCAATGAAATTTATATTTGGAACGTATCAAAATTTCGCCATTTTTCTTTACTTTACTTTTCCTTTTCCCATCTGTCCGACCTTAATTTGACCCTAGTATAAATATCATTTCAAATCCTAAACTGTATCAGTTATATAAAAAATATTCCAAATTTTATGAACTATTTATATAAACCTTAAACTATTGCATTTATATAAAAAAATATTATGTGTTTATTTTCGGCCCTTTAAAAATCACAATATAACTCACCGTATACGACATCATTTTAATGTTCAAGGGCACAAAACGACGTCATTTTTATGTCATGTCATTTAAAAATAATAATAAATTTGCACAATGAGATTCATTGAATTATATTAAGATTCAGATTGTTTTTAATACAAAGGTGATAGTTTAGGGTTTAAATAAATAATTTTTAAAATTTGGGATATTTTTGATAAAGTGGATATAGATATTTACCCTAAATTTTATGTCACGGCAATTCCAGGCAAGATCCATATATCCATTTTAAGCATATATCTATACATAGAATATTGGTTTGATTGAGTATATGTTCTTTGTTTTATCTTATTCTTTTCATCCAAATTCAAAACTATTAATTATTCAATTTATCAATTTTCAAAACTACAACAATCCATAAAACAATCAAAACCATAATCTTAATTTGGAAATAATTAATTTAGCTAGTTTCTTTCGGTAGACTGCAATTGAGTTGATTACTATCATGACATCACTAATTTAATTTCCGTAGAAATCTAAAGAGGTGAGACGTTGATCAAAATCCAGCTCATTACAAGACAATAAAAATTTCAAACAAGGGACAATGCACTCTTCTCTTTTTCAATTTATGAAATTAATGATTATAAGAATACAAATTAAAAGAAAAGACAACTATTCATGAGCTTAGAACTTAAAAAAGTAACCCCCAAAAAATAGATATAGCAAGATAAAAAAAAGAAAAAAAAAAGAAGAAAAAGGGTTTATAAACACAAAATGATAAGACCACACAAAATCCATGCAAAAACCTAAGACAAAATCAGAGAAAAATGAAGCAATCCAAGGCAATATGAGGGTTATTAATGTCCTCCATCACAACATCTACTTCATTACCATCAATCTTACTACTAATATGCTCACTAAATGCATCAAATTTCCTCACCGAAGAGTACTCACGCCGCATGCTCAATTCCCGCTTCGGAGTCGCCGCCGCTGGAGCTCGAAAACTTGCCATTTTCGGAGCAATGCTCACTTCGCGCTTCGGAGTCCCCGTTGGAAAACTTTCCCTTTTGGGAGCCGCATTACTCCCTCTGGACACAACCGGTTTCCTATAATAACTACTTTCCTGAAATGGAAAGATTCTGTTACCGTCGCCGTTGAATCTCCGGCTGGGAGAAGGCGACCGCAGGCCTCTATTCGGCGAATTCTGCTCATTTCTGAAGCTCTTCTGCCTAACCAGAGTCGGCGAAGCTGCACGCGTCCGCTTCTTAGGTGTCGGTGTCGGCGCCGCTACCTTCGCCGTTGACGGATCGAGATTCTGAGAAAGAATCTTGTTAGGAAATAACGCCGTTTTCTCGACGTTAAGGCCGACCGCGTGTGGATTCTCCTTGGCGCAAGACCATAAGAATTCGTTTGAGAAAGATCGGTCTTTCAATACAGATGTAGAATAAGAAGCCGAAGACGACGACGACGATGACAGCGACGAAGATGATGATACTGAGGAAGCCGCCGCAGCGGCGCAATGTTTGGCAGTGGCGGAGCATGAAAATGACGAAAAAGAAGCTGTGGAGGAAGTAGATGGGGCGGGGGAGAGAGGCTTGTGTAAGGGTATAATGGTAGTTTCAGGGGGCGGATCTCTTGAGATTACGAGCTTGTCTTGGACATGATGGCGGCTTGGATTATCTTCTTCCTTGGCTTTCTTCTTAGGTTTGAATTTGCTAATGCAAGAACCCATTTTGTGAGTTTTGAGAGAATTTTGAAGGGATTGAGAAGAATTATTAAGGGTGTATAGTGTGATGATACATAGGGGGAAAATAGTTAAAGAAGGCAAAGGAAAAAGGTGTTGGGTGGAATTTTGCTTTTTTAGGTGTGTGACACTTTTTCAGATTTTTGAAATTTGTTGCCGGGTTAATGACCCGTTGGGAGTAACGGTTACTTGGGTCGAACTTGCTAAGTAATGATGATTTATTTCACTTTTTCATTTTTTGTCTTCTTAATTTATTTCTTCTTTCTTGTTTGCTAATTTAGTTGAATTCGAGTATTGTCCTGGTTTGATTTAATCGGAAAATTAATTAAGATTTTCAGAATTTAGTTTGGTTGATGAATATGAAGCCAAGCTGTACATTGATAACAACTTCTTCATGTAGTAAATTGACTATACCTACTTAGAGTTCTATTCTTTCTCTTTTTTTAGTAATGGATTTGCCATTATCTTTAGTTATTAATATGATACCAAATATGAAATAGTTCCTAAATATTGCAGAGTTATTTGGATTTATGATCCAAATGGAAGAAAGTGGCATAGTTGGATAATTTTGTCAATTTCCATAATTTTCGAAAATCAAGAAATTTATCTATTTTAGTTAAATTTACATTTTACATATTTACCCATCCACGTTAATTAAGGAAAGGATGATACTATTTTCAATTCTAATTTCAAGAAGAAATATGCTTAATCTTTTCTTAATATAGATTATTTTATTTTGTTTAAAAAAAGATTTTATTTTCATAAATTAAAACAACTAATTGATGTTTTTTTAAATTTTTTTGACGGAAACAAGTTAACGAGAAACAAAAAATAAAAGATAAAGAAAATATACAAACAAGTTAATATACGTGAACAATCTATTAATTTGTATCAAACTAAATTAATTATGCTAGAATTAGCTTAAACTAATTTGATCAAGAATTAATTGATAAATAAATAATTATATTTTTTAGATTCATTAATTTGATCTATAGGTTGGGTTAAACAAAAAAAAAGTTGACGTTGTAGTCTAGATTTTGTTGTATTATAAGATAAATTCATGAAAACTTAATTAATAGATATTAGTATAAATTGATTTGAAATAGAAAATTAGTAGAATAATTTTTAATCGGAATTCATGAAATGTCATCCCCCTGCAAAAAAATGAAAAAAAGAATAGTGAATACAGAATATTCTATTAATTAAATTTGATCAATAATGTTATGATTTTTTTCTTATTGTATAATATATCAAGGCATTAAAATATTCCTTGCAAGGTAAAATAAATATAATAAAATAGAATCAATTCCATCACTAAATAGTATTTGATTTCCGTAAAATTTATTCAAATTTAAGTTCATTAATGTGAGTAAAAAGAAAATTAAAGAGTTAGAAGAAATAAAATAGAGACAATAATAAAGAGAAAAGAAAATAAATACTGAGACATAAATAAATTGATTAATCCATTTTTAACATTTATAAAACATGAGTTATAATAAGGAATTTGTGAATATCT
>JAYDZE010102596.1:0-24062 GCA_034509125.1 Monilaria moniliformis
ACGTCGGAGATGATCTTCATCACGCACTTGCTGACTGAAGAGCCAGAGAAGCTTGCAGGGCCGTTGCTTGCAGACACGTATGTGACCCTCTTGAAAGGGCGCAATGCATGGTACGGTCAGATGATAGCCAAAGGCCAACTGAGCCTAGATATGGGAGATAGCATCACCGGCAAAGGAACTATTCAGGTCTACAAACAACACCTCTCAATTTTTTATAAAGCAATTAGTAGATACATAAGTCAGATTCTTGATCTAGTTGGGTGATTTCGGGTGGCATGTAACAACTTGCATTGTCTTAAAACCGTGCAGGGAGTGTCTGCAATTGAAGCATTCTACGAGCTGCTGAGGCAGCCTAGTTTGAACGTGCTGCATCCGGATTCAAACAAGCCCATTGCCCCGGTTGAACTCTGCCCGATCCTCAAGATCTTGTACAAAATCCTCATCACTAGGTGAGCCAAACTTGCTTTTCTGTTAAAGGGTTTACTTTGGTTGATAGCTCGATCTGATAGATACAAGGCTGCTTATTCTGAATGATTGAATAGTTTTGAGCTTTTTTGGTCGTTCAAATACTCAATCATATGTATTGCTACCTCGACTGCAGGGAGCAGGGAGCACAAGCTATTCTTCAAGCGTTGAGGGATGAAAACCTCAACGATCCACGCGACAGGATCGAGATTGCACAGACGCATGCCTTCTACAGACCCTCACTCCTGGGCCATCCCTTGGCTGAATCTCCAAAATCGGAGTAAAAATGATTGTTCAATTTCTAGATGAAGGTTATATACATACATCATATATAGGTAAAGAACATGAATTTCTTTGTATACTGGAAATTAATGAGACTGCATGCCAACATATGATCATAGTTCTTGATGACAGTTGGAATGGTCTTCACATTATTTGATAGTATTATGTAACTGCTATCTTTGAGATCATTCCATTTCTACCAACATTGCCAATTTCTTTAGAAATGCGCAACATTCGGATGCCGAAAATCGGTTCTCGTCCCATTTTTTTTAATATTAATGATTAATGAAAGATGATGAATTTTCATTTTCAATCACTTTTAGACATTGGAAATTTGGAAGATTTATGAAACAAAATCAGACCTTAAAATATAATTAATTCCAAGTTTAATACCAAATTATACATGGAGAAAGATCGGTCCATTTTATTCGAGGCCCAAAGGCCCACCATGTCTTTGATCTTCACTCACCTCTTCACCACTATTTAGTAATATTTCTGCGATCATTCATTCATAAATCATAACTGAGAAAAAGCTAAGAAGAGACTGAGAGGAGAGCAGCTTCTTTAGTGTGTGTTGTGTGTTAAAAGATGGAGTCCGATGGAAAACCTACAGAAATCAGCAGCGCGAAGATGTTTGATGGATACAACAAGAGATACAAACACTACAGCCCCACACTCGGCTGCTCCATGACCTTCCACATCTTCTTCCCTCCTTCATCTTCTCCTTCCCAGAAATTCCCTGTACGTTTATCTTAACTTTCTGCAAATATGTTTCCTTTTGCGTTTTATTAACCTAATGATTTGATTTTTGGAGGAATTGCTTGTAATTCGTGTGTGTGTGTGTGTGTGTGTGTGTGTGTGTGTGTGTTTGGTGAATTTATGGAAATGTGTGGTTTCGTGGGTTTCTGGGTTTCAGAATCTTGATTTGAGTTGTAATATATTGGGCAATCGCATTAGCTTAGGTTGATTGTTCTTGCATTGTGTAGCAATAGCAAAAATCCCTAGAATTTAGGGGTTACTGGTTAGTGAAAACCTTAAATTTTAAGGTGTTGCTGACATTGGTTTCTTTGATTATTTTCTAAGGTACTTTACTGGCTGTCTGGGCTTTCATGCAATGATGAGAATTTTATAGCTAAATCCGGTGCACAACGTGTTGCTTCTGCTGAGGGTGTTGCTCTAATAGCCCCAGATACTTCTCCTAGTGAGTCTTTTTTTTTTGTGCCTGAATTTATATATTAATGTTTGATGTGTTCACTTTGTGAGAATATTGTTCTCAAGAATTAGTGGCAGAACTTTTTCGTTTGGTTTAATGTTTAGAAGGTAACCTCAGACACCATTCCTGAATTCGTTTCAAAGATTCTTAAGTGCCCCTTGATCACACTTGGCGTTGTTTTAGCTTGATTTTTTTGGAGAGTTTCAAGTATCTGAGTTTTTAACTTATACTTGATGGCAGCTGAGCTGAGATCCTTTACTGTGCGCCTGGAATTGCATCAGTTCCCATGTTATATTGATGATCGGTCTAGGTGACTCCTCTCTCTGGTAATGGAGGAGCTTGTCATGTCTTATCACAGTGCTTAGGGTATAGAATTATTGCTTTACTTGAAGAGATATCGTGATGTCCGAAGTCTTGTTTGAGTTCGGAATATGAAGTCTTGTTTTATGTGGTTCTCAACTAATGCATGTGTTTTGCCAACATTTTTTCAATATTCCTTTTTAGTGTTGATGTTTGTCTCACTATTTTCCTTCCTGGTTAAGTCATTAGAAATACTTATCTGCAAACCTTGTTATTGCTCTAATGGTGAATTGTCTCCTTTCTTTGCAGGGGGCTTGAACATTGAAGGAGAGGCTGATAGCTGGGATTTTGGTGTAGGTGTGTAAAGGGGTTCTATTCATTTACCTGCCTCTCTTCTATGTGCCAACCATTCATGAATGGATATAAATTAAGACATAACCTATCTTTGCAGTTTTTCTTCGTTCACAACTAGTCTCATAATTTCTGCTTGGTTTAAAGCACCAGCATCTTGAAATTAAAGATGATTATTATTATTATTATTATTATTATTGTTTTATAGTTTGTTTCTCATTATCAGGTGCTGGATTTTATCTGAATGCTACACAAGAGAAGTGGAAGAACTGGCAAATGTATGACTATATCGTGAAAGAGTTGCCAGCACTTCTTCAGGAGAACTTTCCACAGCTTGACACGTCTCGGGCTTCTATATCTGGTCATTCCATGGGTGGACATGGAGCACTGACAATTTACCTAAAAAACTTGGACAAGTACAAGGTTGATGTGTACAATTTTATGTTCCCATCTTCCTTCATTTACTTTGCACCTGAACCCTTTTGCTTAAGTTCCACGTTGCATGTTTTCAGTCAGTGTCAGCATTCGCGCCTGTTGCAAATCCCATAAACTGTCCATGGGGCCAGAAAGCATTCACAAATTACTTGGGCGAAAACAAGGCTGCCTGGGAGGTATGACCTTTCAGTGATTACGGCCTGTTTGAAGTCGGGTTTTCTTAAAATTCAGTACGTAAAACATGATATATTAATATGCAGGAGTATGATGCCAGCATTCTTCTATCGAAGTATACCAACGTTTCAGCTACTATTCTCATTGATCAGGTAAAATTCCCCCTATTCTATCTCTTCAATTGTCTATTGAAATTGAACTGATAGAAAGACCATTGCTTTCATTAATCGCGCTTGTGTTTTCATTGTTCTGTTAACATTTGTATGTTAAGACTTGAGACTTTACCATTTCTTCCTACTTTCTTTAGTGCTGCTCGATATACAGAAGCTTGAGCAGCCTCGTGGTTGCATTTGTTCTAAGTTTACATAAAAAAAATTAGGGGTATTATCAACTTATGGCTTGAACTTTAGCGCATTTTGCAAGAACTTCATGACCTTCAAAGTATGTATTAAAAACACCGACCTTTCAACGCCTTTTAAAAAATACCACTGGATCAAAATTCTGGCTTATTGGTTTGGACTTTTGACTTCGTCACAAGCTAAAGTTCATGTCATAAGTTGATAATAACCCAAAAAATTATTTTAGTCGTGGAGTCAAAAGTATAGGAGCGAAGCTCATTGCTGCTATCTTAACATCCCCGTCTTGTGCAGGGAGACGCAGACAAGTTCCTGAGCGAACAGCTCCTGCCACAAAAGTTTGATGAGGCTTGCCGGAAATCGAAGGTGCCGCTGCTGCTCCGAATGCAACCAGGTTACGATCATTCCTACTATTTCATCGCTACGTTCATCGACGATCATATCCGCCACCACGCCCAAGCCCTTAACCTGTAATGCCATGGCGCTCTAGATCTTGTCTAAATGGACTTTGCTTCTGTTGGAACTTGGAATATTATGTAGAAGGCAATAAAAGTTGGATTGTGTACTGATATTTCATCTGTAACTTTTCCCCTTGTTTTCTGGGTTTGATCACTTCACCTTAACGCAGAAAATGTATGCTTGTATGAGTAAAAGTTGTCAGTAGTTGCGCATGAATATGATATGATATGGTCGATAAATTTACATGAGCTGCTTAATCTACATTGATGAGACCAAATTTAATATGAGAGTGAAATAGTTATAAAAGAATAACATCGATCCAACTCAGCATCAGTGCCATCAACCATTTGGATTTGGGTCATGTCGACACCACTCCTCAAAGTAACTGGCAAATTCAACTCTATTAACGTTTCAATCTGTAATTTTATTTGGATAAACGATGTGATTTGCAAATTGCAGTCAGATATCACCTGAAAATATTTGATGAATTAGCTACTTATGTATAAATTTGTCAAAATAAAATGGAAAACACTCGAAAAGAGATCACCCGAAATATTATAAAGGTAAATGATGATGATAATAATAATAATAATAAATAAATAAATATATATAATAATAGAGTCTTGGTCAATTTTAATCATGGAGTAGTTGGCTATATTGAGAGCAGTGAAATTGACACGTTTTGTAACAATAAGTTAATGTGGATCACGACGCTGACTCTGCTATATGCAGGTGGCCACGTGGGGGCTGCACCAATAAATCTCGACGCGTCGTTGTGTATTTACCAAGATGCCCTCGCACAATTGCAAGTCTCGTATTCTAGTCGTCTAGGGTTTTGGTAGATCTGGATAAGTTAAAGAAAATTACATATAATGAAATTGTAAAAAAATATTTCTAGATGATCAATTAATATTAAAAAGTAAATTAAATAATTAAATTTACTTGCAACAATTTTATGATATAGGTGTGCACTTGAAAAAGTTATAACTAATCCAGGATATCAATTGTTTTCCAGATGTGATGCATTCGGTTTTTTGCTCGGACACATTGCATTAGTAAAAGATTGCGTTTGTGAATAACTAAGTTGCAATAGATACGTATTATAATAGAAAACTAAGATTATAAGATGATGTGAGGTCAGATGTGTAAGCTTAACTGCCAAAATTAGACACCAAATTTAATATAAACCAAACAACCAATGCCATTAATCTCAGACCCAAATTTCCAACTCATAAATTGCTATAAATACACCTCTCCAACTTTTACCCAAACACTGAGATCAATTGCAGCTTATCCATTTTCGAACATATGTCCAATTACCCGCACCACAATCCCGCCGGCGCCGGCTATCCCTACGGGGCACCGCCGCCGTCGTCGCAATCCTATCCATCGGCTCCCTACGGGGCTCCACCGCCGCAGGGACCGCCTCCTCCCGGCCAATCCTCACCCTACGCCCCCGCCCCCTCCCCTTACGGCGCCCCCTCAGCTCCCCCCGGCGCGCCCAATCAGTCCTATGGCGGCTACCCGCCGGCGGCGTACGGAAGCCCCTTCGCCGCCCTCACGCCGTCGGCTTTCCCGCCCGGCACTGATCCGAGCGTGATCTCCTGCTTTCAGATGGCCGATCAGGACGGGAGTGGATTCATCGATGATAAGGAGCTTCAGCGCGCGCTGTCGTCCTATAATCAGAGCTTCAGTTTGAGGACTGTGCATCTGCTTATGTATCTTTTTACCAACACTAATACCAGGAAGATAGGTATTTGCGTTTGATTCTTTTTACTCTTGTGTTTTGTTACGACGCGTGTCGAATTGGGAATTTTCTGTTTTCTCCGCTATTATTTGCGTCTGCGGCACTTGTTCGAGTTTGTGCCAGCTACGGATTTGATTAGGAGGAGAAAAGGAGTAACCTAGTCATTTGCTGGAAACTTATTGTGCATAAGAAATTAGGGCACTGTGAGGTTTTAGGTCTTGAATTTCTCTGCGGGGTAATAATCATTCTCAGAGAGTTGCAGATCATCTCATGTAGAAGGAAATCATTCAAGTTTGCCTGCAGGGTTATTTTCCTTCATCAAACTGGCCCTACATTGTGCATTTTTCTATGAAAAAAAGGTTACTTTTTTTATACCTTTAAATTAAGTAGACTAGCATTCTAGATCAACGGACGACGTGTGGGGTACTGATTCTCTCTGCATAACGACGGTAGATATCACGATCAAGATGCTATGATGTATGCTTTATGTTATATCATGTTCTGTTCTGTTAATATGATGAGACGTGTGTTTATCTTTTGGCTAGTGGTGGACCAGAGAGTAGGAAACCAACCGTTGCAATGCTATGATGTGTAACGGTGTTAAATTGTTGAGATTCTATGGTCCCTTCTGGGTTCTCGCTGTGTAGAAGCTGAGCGTGCTTTATAATAGATGGGATAACTGATAAGTAATAGTGTTCTTTGTTAATGATTAAAAGAACTATATAAGGGAGGTAAAATTATTATGTAGATCTTCTAAGTATAGCTACTGTGCTGCGTATTTGTTCTATGGAAGTAATGCAGAGAGATTGATGTAGATGAGTGTTGAGCAACTTTGCTCGTCAGCCAATGACTCGAGGAGAATATGCTTAGTGAATACACTTCAACTATATCTGTGGATGATGATAATGAAGTAAAAAGGAGATGAATTAGAATTGCACCATAATATAAATCTGTGGAATCTGTTATCTGGAGCACATGATTACTCGAGTAATGTTAACATTTCGTGATTCGGTGATTGGATGATTGAGAAGGCTGAACTCCGGTTTCATTTCTGTTGCTTCATGTATTAAGGCTGTGTATTAATTAATGTGCTGTTATTTCTTGAAATAGGTCCAAAAGAATTCACCCAAGTCTTTTACAGTCTTCAGAGCTGGAGGGTCAGTCATAACTCCAATCTCACTACTCTTACACTTCCATTTAGATTCTCTATTTGCGCCTGATCTAATCAAATTTCCGCTCAACCAGGCAATATTTGAGAGATTTGATAGGGACAGAAGTGGCAAGATTGACACGAACGAACTGAGGGAGGCGCTCCTCAGTCTCGGATTCTCAGTATCACCTGTGGTTCTGGAGTTGCTGGTTTCCAAGTTTGACAAAAGTGGTGGCAAAAACAAGGCCATTGAATACGACAATTTCATAGAGTATGTTCCCTTTGCTTTCATTTCATTAACAATTCTAACGTTTCGACTTTACTGATGTTCTTACCTTTCTCTCTCCCTCTTAACCAGGTGTTGTCTCACTGTCAAGGTGAGCCATTTACTGTTAAATCTTTGGAGCTTTGGCTAGATTCTTTCCAACGCGATTTTCAGTTAAGGCGGTTCTAACCTTGAATGTGTTTTGTGCAGGGTCTGACTGAGAAATTCAAGGAGAAGGATACCTCATTCTCTGGTTCGGCAACTTTCACCTACGAATCCTTTATGCTAACTGTTTTACCTTTCCTTATTGCTTAGGAGAATGCAGCTTGTTTCGTTTCTGCCATCAAAACAGTGTAATTTTCTGCTGTTTGTGAAAATTTATGAATCATGTATTTCAAGTGTTTGATTAGGTTAGGTTGAACTCAGTAATATAGCATGTAGGTTTGAATTTCTATCACTTGAGCTAGTCAATCGAAATCGAAACTCAAGGTACAAATTTTGATGGCGACAGCATAAATTAATTATCACATATCAATTCCTAATGTAAGAAGTTGCACTTTCAACTAATTAAATATTTATAATCATATGCTATAACGTATACATTTGTGTGCTGGAAGCGGTAAGTCAACCTGTTAGGTGCCCAAAACCACCTACCTACAAAAGCATCTGAAATTAGTATATTTATTTAAGTATCTTCATATTTTATATTTACAGCAGTTCTTGACTTTGCGAATTGTATTAGACATTCAGTGTCCACTAATTCTGCTAAGTGATTTATTAACTATGTAGTAACCAAGTCCAGCCATTATTAACTCCGGTCAAAAACTCAAAAGTGGATGCAAATAAATCAAGAAATAAACATAGTATGTTAATCGGTACAGCAGAAGTAATCATCTGCTGTTTATTATTCCAAAAGAATTACAATTCCAAGAACAGCATATACACCGCGTAAGAGTTTAATCAAAAATTTGCCCACGAAGGTAATAATAAGTATATAACTCAGTTCTGATTTGCCGGACGATACATGTACACCTCTAGATCTGAGGTCTGTGTTGGCCTTGCATTCTTCTCATATCCCTACAGCCATTTCAACGTCAGAAATTGATAAGGATTGTAAGGTTGAAACACGAGATGTAACAGATGGGGTACGTGCAGGCTTATGGTTGAAACACGAGATGTAATAAATGAAGAACATGCAGAGTTATGGTTGAAACACGAGATATGACAAATGACAAATATGCAAACTTATGGTTGAAACACGAGTTGTGACAAACAACGATGCAGACTTGTGGTTGAAACACAGATGTAACAGACGATGAATATGAAGCAATCATGGAGTTATGGAACTGTGGCACTTACATCGTGGACAGCATCCCTTAGTGCTTTCAATTGCTCCCTTGAAACAGTCCTCACCTGCATCACAAGGTGAGTTTCAGACATCTTCAGATGCAGAATCCTACCGAGTTCTTGATACTATTTCGACTCACCTTCTTTAGTATTGTCCAGAGAACCCCTTCTGTGCAGGGGGGAACAGTGAGAGAGCCGATGTATCTGTAGTACTTTCTGCTTCCGAACTTGATCTCCCAAGGATCAACCACCCCCAAATAATTCCTATCATGGTTGGGTGTTTTGATGTTCTCTAGAAGCTGTGGGAAGACGGTGGGACATTATCAGCAACTGCTAACGTACATAGGTATTCGAGAATGCCAATGACACGAGATGAAGACCGACTCAAACCACTCACCTTAGCAAGGAAGGGGTCAGGACGGCCCAGCTCGTAGACCACGCCAATCACAGCAAGATGACCGAGGGAGTTGTTGTGAACCATATGAATCTCCAATTCATATCTGCAAAGAAATCCATTGATATGATATATAGTTCAAGGAAGAGTACAGATACAGGATAACATTAGCATTTGGTAATGGTATAGATAACAAGAATCAGTCCGAACCTTTTCCCATTAAAAGTGTGTTCACTAGGACTGTGCCAATGGCACTGTAGTAGCTTGTATTCCGTTCCATTTAGTATAGCACCTCCTGCATCTCCTTCCCATACGACCTGATAAAAATCGGATATAACTATAAACTTATCTTCATCTTTATCTCCTTTGTACTGACATAGGCCAAGATTTGGCTCTGTGCAGAGTTATTACATGAAACACGTCGCTCAACTCCAGTAACAAGTGCGATCGGCATACCTCAATATCATGGCCCCGGTTCTTCATTATAGCTGGAGCCGGTTTGTATTTTCTTATCAAAGTGCCCAGTTTAGGCATGACCTCGACTCTCTTGTCAGCAAGATCAATTGGCGATTGAAGTCTCCCGTTTGCACAGGCCTTCCATTTCGGATCAAGATCAGCCCACTTCCCTGGCCCTTTCTTAGCATCCGGGGTATATGTAAATGGCCTTTCATCCTCTGTCATGAATAATAAGTCAGTGAAATAACTTCTTAAGATATGAAACCTTGGATTAGTTCGACTCAACCAATCACTTGCAAGAAAATCTACAGAGATCCAACATTTAGGTAGTATCATGTTAGAATCTTGGTTGTGCAGATCAAAGCAGGCCATCATAACACTGAAAGCAAGAATTGGACAGCACGCATTACTTAACTTGTGCCCACGCAGAGCACGAAAAAGCAACAGTTTCACTTTGAGAAAAGATTGCATTGCTGCATGCTTTATAGGAATGTTTCAATGCTAGAATTCATACAAAGATTTAGAGCTGGAGTAGGCATCAACACCCTCCTTGCAAATCTTGGAAACATAATATACCTCGTTCACATGCAAATGCAAACATACCTCGTTCACATGCATGCAACTATAAGACCTTATAGCACTTTGTCAGGTATGTATAAACAATATGAATCATTTTCAATAACATTTTCTGTCAAAGGACCATTAATTCTTCCTATGTTCCTCCTTAATTTACTCACCACCTTCTATGATCCTCAGCTTAGCCAGATCAAGGCATGTTGATTGAACTAATTCTAAGGTAAAATAAAATTAACATAATGATTTACTGACATCAATACTCAAGGAAATGTTCAGCAAAAATCAGATTCAGGAATGCATCTTCACATGAATCAAAAGGGGGGCAAAGAAGCAAACACAAATTTGGGGGGAAATGGGAGAATTTTGCACATTCAATGAATTAGGGCTGTGTTATGGCTCCCAAATATATCATATCCTGCAATAAAATACGTCAGCTAACATTTATTAATTTCCGTGGATTACCGTTAAAGAAATAACCTTCTTCTGTAGCTCAAAATTACAAAAGATATGTTTATATAATATATATATAGAGAGAGACAGAGAGAGAGAGCCTAACCAACTTCATTTTCATCGGGAAGAACGGCTACAGAAAGGGAGAAGATGAGGAGAAACGTAATGTAGAGAGCGGAACACCGAATGCGGCCCATGATTCATCCAGCACAAAATGATGCGGCGGAGGAGCTCCGGCAAAATGGTGGCGGCCTGCTAAACAAGTATGGATTAAAGGGGGCCCTGTCTAAATATGCTATTCTTGGAGTTGTTGGATTTTGGAATGGGCACCCTTTACTGATGGAAGGCCTCCATATATATATAGGCCAACATTGCAAAGAAAATGACCGCTAAAATTAAAAAAGACGAGAGAGAAAACGATGGGAATGGGACAAAGATTTGAATGACAATAAACGAATAAACAAGTGAATCGTCATTTATGTTGTTGTCGGTTGTGTGCTGACTGCTGATCATGCCATTTCACAATTATCCGCTGCATCCTCCATAATCAAAGAATCTTTTTATTTGGATTTTTATTCTTAGGATAGCATGTTTTTTCTTCTGAAAATTCTATTCCTGGAGTTATTTTTAATTTTTGGGAATATATACGAAAATGTTTCAAATTTAAACCATAAAATGAAATTTTAAATGAAAATGAAACAAAAGAAAAAAAAAGTGTGACTTCTCAATTACACGTAGTAACATGCAATCTGAAAATGCAAAATGATATTCAAAAATGAAAATGAAACAAAATATGGGCAAAATTGCCCCCATGCAGGATCGAACTACAGACCTCCAGTTTACAAGACTGGCGCTCTACCACTGAGCTATAGGGGCTAACTTGGTAGAGTTGCATATATTTAATATAATCAAATTTGATTTATTCCTTCCAATTTCAGTTTTTTGTTTTTTGTTCTTTGGTGACAGAGTATCTATCCATTTTCCTGTGGGCAAGCTTGGGAAAAGCTATGGATAATTGGATATATAAAATGACATGATATGAATCTGACTAATGAAACGAACTAGATTTATAATTGAAAAGTGGAGATGTTGTATTCAGTGAATATCAATGGCTGGTGGTGCATTTAAGTCTCGTAATAATTGACAATCGAGATAAATGGTGTGTTGGGTTACGACCAATATTTAAAAAATCAGACCGGTAAGTGCTCTGCTTTGATGTATTGAATGCAGATATTTCGTAACCCTATACCTTAATATGTTGCCCGAGTTGATGATATTCCTCCGAGGAGCTCGAAAATGATTATTATATGAAACATGACCAGTTTGATTTATTTTCAGTATAATAATAAATGTTTCAGGTTTTTCACTCTTGAAAAATGTATTAATTAATTAAAGTTTTCATCAAGTTTAAATCAATTAATGGATATTCGAGATGTTAAATACATGAAATAATTAATTAAAAAGTCGTATTTATAATATGGATTAGGGCCGGTAATATAATATTAATTCTTTAATGGAGTGAATTAATATTAATAAACATAATTATATTGAGCTTAATTTTATAGAACTAAGCCCATTAGGAGACTCAGTCATCCGAGAAATCACTAGCTTAACCCGCAAAACCCTATAAATAGGAGGTAGTAATGAAAATCAAAGTATCCTTAGACACTAAGTAAATCACCCCCCACATAGTAATAGGCAGGTTTTTTGCTCTTTTCATATTGCTTTGCTTTTCGTTTCCTACTCCAGCTATTAGGCTTGTTAGTATATTGTCCACATAATATTCAAGTTTTAGGAGGGAATAAGTTAGAAGATTCTTACAGTTAAATTGTTGAGAATTGGTGGAGTGGTGGGAGTTGCAAGCAATCTACGTCTAAGTCAGCAATCCAAGGTTTAACAAGAAAGGTAAATAGTTTGAAATCTAAAAGCATGTTAGGGCTCAATTTAATTCGGTATTTTCTTATATGCGTTATTAGCTTAGAATCATATGTGTAATCGAAATATTATTCTTTTGAATTCTAAACAGTTGAACTCTTTATCAGATTCCATCACTTTCTTGAATAAAGCACAAAGAGTTTAGCCATGTTCCATGCTATTACGAGTAAATATTAGAATACTTTAAAAAAAATCATGTATCTCAATAATAAAATCGGAATGAAGCTACAATAAGGAATACTAAAATATTATAAGTAAATGCTACAAATTGTGAAAATCATTTCTAAATTTTATTTTATTATAAATAAAAAAAAGAGTCTATTTCACGGCCAAATATTTCCATAGCAAAGCCAGCCAATTAAATGATGCCAACCCAATATGTTAACTAGGTATAATAGTTTCACCCATATACAAAACATATGTTAGATATCACCGATTGAATTTGGGCAGTACCCTTTTTTTTTTTTTTTTTTGAAAGGATCAGTAATGGTTCCTCATTTACCCCGTGGTGACTCGAACCCCCGACTTATTGGTTGGAGGAGAAGCGTCTTACCAACTAAGCTGAATTTGGGCAGTACCTTGTCTGTGCGTGATACTAATACATAATATCAAATTTAAACTACTTATTGTATTTATGAAAACATTCTAGAAGTACGACATGTGGGAACATGTTTTTTAACCATCGTTTCTTATTCATCTCTAATCTACACAAAATCTCTTCAATTCGCACAAAACATTGCAATTAAAATTTAACCATATAAATCATTGCAAACCACCAAAACCTCCACTATCGCCCAATTTCTTTCATCTCATAAGTTTTTCGGCGTAATCACATCAACCATTCATAAACCCTAGTCAGGTGAAGTTGTCAAGATGTCGAATCATATTAAATGAAACAATTATCCATCAAATTCACAAATTCAACCAAATAAAATGACAAATTAATAAACGATGACTAAAATGGAAAAAAATGACGCAAACAACATTAAACTAATGGATGTTTATGGTCACATGCATAAAAAACAGTAAAAAATTCAAGAGAACAAAGTCTAAAAGAATATATCTCTTATGCATATTATTGTTCAATAGCATGTATATTCAACAATATGGATATATACATGTATTTTTTCATGTTTATAATCAACTGTGAAAATACAAGCTTCCACCATTCTTAACATTAAAAATTCATTTAAAGCTTCTAAAAAAACGCCAAAAAAATTAAACTTTGGATAACGAGATCAATGGATATGATTAGATACTATGTAATATCTAAGGTTTGGATACTATGTGATCCTAACTCAAATATCGCCTAACAAATCCTTGAAATCTTGATTTATGATCTAAATACTGATATTATCGATCTAAGATTAAAAAATTATTTTTATACTAACTTTCAATGAAATTACTACATGACAAATTGCATTATAGTAAAGTTTAGATTGATAATTGAAATTTTTCTTTCAAATTTCCATGCCCAATCTATTTTTGGATAGTAAAACAAAAAATTCCAAAATAAATCTTAATGGCAAAGCTTAAGGCATCCGCAATGCGGGCCACTTGAACGGCAGGACGAGCGGCTCGGGATAGATGGAAGGACGCGACTGGCCTGCCACGCGCCCCCACTCCCGCGACCAATGGATGTGGCGCGTTTCGCCCACTCGCTAGGCGTGCTAGTGGGCGTTGCGCATTAGTTTTTTTATTTAATTAAAAAAATCAAATTTTTAATTTTTTTCATACTATCCGTTACACCCAACGACTACCCTTTTTTAAAAAAAATATCCCAACACCTTCTATCCCCTCTATAAATACCTCATTTCCTCATTTCATTTTTCACACAATTTATTCTTCGTCTTTGTACTTTCTTTCTCAATTTCTTTATCTTCTTCACTCTCTGCAATATATTTTCTTTCCAAACTTCCGGCAAAATGAATCCATACAACAACACTGACGATGACAATTCTGACCACGAGAACCCGAAGCACCTCATGTCGATGCTTCAAGCGGCCACTGCGAGTTATTATTTGCAGTCTCCTCTGGCCGAGACTCTTGAGATTCTACCCATAAGGTACGTGTACCAGGAACACAAAGTTGTCGTTGCTTGGATAGTGGAGAAATATTTCTCTGACTAGCCACAATGGAGGGAAGATGTATTTAACCGTCAGTTTTGTATGCGCTTGAATTTATTCACGCGCATAGCAAATACATTGGTAGTGCGCAAAGAATATTTTCAAGAGAGGCCGGGCGCGCTCGGACGCCAAGGCCATTCTACACTTCAAAAGTGTACATCGACAATCCGACAGCTTGTGACTGGCTGATGTGCACTTGCACATCGCCGAGACCACGGGGCAAGAATGCTTGAAGCGATTCTGCAAGGTCATTCGCGACGCACTCAAAACAGAATATCTAAAGGCTCCTACAATCTTCGACTGCCAACAAGTGCTTCGTCTGCACGAAGCATAATATGGCTTCTGTGGTATGCTTGACAACATCGACTGCAAGCACTAGCAGTGAAAAAAATTGTCCAACGGCATGGAGGGACGAATACACTAGCGGCCACAAAAGCTTTCATCCAACAATTATGCTAGAAGCAGTCGCCGACCACAGGCTTTGGATTGGGCATGCATTTTCTGGTGTCTCGGGATCCAACAACGACATAACGTGTTCACCTACTCGGATGTCTTCAACGACGTCTAGCACGATAGGGCATCGACAATACAATTCACTGCCAATAGACGTCGCTACAACATGGGCTACTATCCGCTGATGGCATTTTTCCAAAGTGGTCGACGTTCGTGAAGTCCTTCTCGTTTCACGCAGAAGCAAGAGTCGGCACATAAAGACCTCGAACAAGCATTCGACATTCCACAGTTCACGATCATCAAAGGTACGGGGCATTCGTGGTCTAGGAACATTTTTGCCAATGTCATGCATGCGTGCATTATATTGCACAAGATTATCGAGGACGAAGGCCTGAACGCCCCTAATTAGGCAGACGAGGCATGTTCGGCTCCTCGATTGCAACCGACGCCCCAAAATATGGTGTGCTGCAAGCATTTTGAAATTACCAATAGCGTCGTGAGTTATCGCGTGATGCTGCTTACCACAATCTACTCCAACACAATTTAAAGAAATTTGGGCACGCTTTGGTCTCTTTGATGATTGATTAGGATTATGTAATTTTCTTTTTTTAATAATGTGTTTGTATGATTTTTAATTATGTAATTTTCGACTTTCATTAATATAATATTAGGATTGTTAATTATGTAAAAAAAACTATTTTAATGAAATTCACATTTTTAATTAAATCAAAAAAAATTAATTAATTAAAATATATAATAAACATAGAAAATAAGAAATGAATAAAAAATTAAAAGAGAAAACTTATAAATAATCTAAGAAAGATAAGCAAAAAGTAAGTGAAACTCATAAATTAAAAAACCCTAGTTCCCAAACCCGGATCAGATATATATTTTCGTTCCAGAATCAATCCCGGCCTCCCAGCGCCGCCGCAAAACCACCGCTTCAGTCAGTTAATCGGAAACAATGGCGTCGATGTACGACCTGACGCCGCGGATAGCGCCGCATCTGGATAGGCATCTGGTGTTCCCGCTGCTCGAGTTCTTGCAAGAGAGAGGGTTGTATCCTGAGGAAGATATTTTGAAGGCGAAGATTGAGCTTCTCAACCACACTAACATGGTTGATTACGCCATGGATATTCACAAATCTCTCTACCGCTCGGACGATGTACCTCAGGGTGTGTAATTCTTTTTCTTTGTTTTTGTGGAAGATATTAATTAATATATTCTTTCTGTTTTTCCTGAGAATTTGGATTTTAAGGTGTTGTTATGTGTATTCGATTGTTTGGTGCAATGGCTGATTTTATCTGATAATTTCGGCAGTAAAATTCGTGTCTTAGAAGTCGTATGTTCTGTTATTGATTTAATTCCAGTTGTTTTTAGGGTTTTGGCGTCTCAGATTTTCCAGTTGTTCATTTCCATTGTCGAAATTCAATGTTGTTTTATGTGTGTCTCTATGTGCGGATTTTACATGGCTTGCTGTACTCTTCATGTTACTTGTATCGGGTTAGGTTGGCATGTTTTCTTCACCTTTGCATATAGTTTTACTTGTGTTGATCGTGTTAAGGTTGATATATTGATTGGTTCTCATTCTTCCACTGGTATTAAAAATCTATACTATTTCTTGCTGTTGGTTTACTTTAGACATGATCGATAGGAGAGCCGAGGTGGTGGGTAGGCTGAAGGCATTGGAAGATGGGGCTGCTCCTTTGATTGGCTTTCTGCAGAATCCTCATGCAGTTCAGGAATTAAGGGCTGACAAACAGTACAATCTTCAGATGCTTAATGAGCGCTATCAGGTTGAGCCTCCTTTATCCTGGAAACTTCATGATCATCTTTTCTTTCAGAAGAGTGATATTTGATTTGCCAAACTTCTAGCTGTAGTTTACTTGCAAGTTGAATTTGCTTGGCATATGGAGACTCCTTGAGTGTCTGTTAGATTTATTGATAAATCTATGTTTTTGTTGTTGCCCAGATTGGTCCCGAGCAAATCGATGCATTGTATGATTATGCCAAGTTCCAATTTGAATGTGGAAACTACTCTGGTGCTGCTGATTATCTGTATCAATACAGAGCCTTGTGCACCAACAATGACAAGAGTTTGAGTGCATTATGGGGAAAATTGGCAGCAGAGGTCCTGATGCAAAATTGGGATATTGCACTGGAGGAGCTTAACCGTTTGAAGGAAATCATTGACTCTAAGGTTATTGGTTATTTAAAAAAAATTGTTCCCTTGTTCACCGCATGGTCTGAAGCTTAAAATAATTATGCCTTTGCAGAATTTCTCTTCCCCACTGACTCAAGTCCAAAGTAGAATATGGTTAATGCACTGGAGTCTATTCATCTTCTTCAACCATGATAATGGACGAACACAGATTATCGACTTGTTTAATCAAGACAAGTATGTTTCTTGACTCTTGACTATTTTAGCTGTTACATTTTATTGTCTGGTAGTAGATGATATTTCATTTCAGTCTGACAAAAACTTTCATCTTTTGCAATGAAGCTGAATAAGGGAAATAATCAATTGTTTTGAACTTTCAACTTACTTGTAGGTATCTTAATGCCATTCAAACAAATGCTCCCCACCTTTTACGTTACCTGGCCACTGCCTTCATTGTGAACAAAAGGAGAAGGCCACAATTTAAGGAATTTATAAAGGTTATCCAGCAAGAGCAGTACTCTCATGAAGATCCCATAACAGAGTTCCTGGCTTGCATCTATGTCAACTATGACTTTGATGGAGCTCAGAAGAAGATGAGAGAGTGTGAAGAAGTAAATCCCCTTAACTCTAAATGGTCCTCATTCGTGTGATGATTCCTTTGAATGTATATGGATTCTTTAAATTGTATGATAGTGCAGGTTATATTGAATGACCCATTTCTTGGAAAAAGAATTGAAGAGGGAAATTTTACAACTGTACCTCTGAGAGATGAATTTCTTGAAAATGCTCGCCTTTTCATCTTTGAGACCTACTGCCGCATTCACCAGCGCATCGATATGGGGTATGTGACTGAAATTGTTCCTTCAGAGGTTAACTGCTGTTTTTCTTCAGTTTCTTTGCTTTTCTGCTTGGTTCCTATGCTTAAAATAAATATCCACACTAACTTCACTTTCTAACTTTTTCCATTCAAGTTATGGATGTAACTCAGCTAATACTTATGGATGCCTGCCTTCCATATCTTTGGGCCACTGAGATAGTATTAAATTTATGCATATTTGATTGACACCACTTCTAATAGCCATCAGCAACAAAATTCCAGAAATCTCTAATACCAGCATCAATTATCTCTTTTTGGTGTTCTGACAGAGTGCTCGCCGAGAAGCTGAATTTGAATTACGAGGAGGCTGAAAGATGGATAGTTAATCTTATTAGGACCTCGAAGCTTGAAGCTAAGATTGATTCAAAGTTGGGAACCATTATAATGGAACCTAATGATACCAATGTGTAAGTTCGCTACACTTGGTGTATCCTATATTTCTTTGTCTCCACATATGTACTGAGGAATATTTTCTTTTCAGGTATGAGCAGCTCATTGACCACACTAAAGCTCTTTCGACCCGGACCTATAAAATAGTTCACCAGCTTCTGGAAAATGCTCCTGGGCAGACAGCACGATAGACATTGTTTAGACATCGCTCCTTGTTTTTGAATGATGAGTTGGTTTTGTTATTGCAAATTCTGGATTAACCGCGGATGCAGTTCTATGTCTTGTAATATTGTTTTTTCGATGACAAAGAGAAGTTTCTCAGATTTTGGGCGATTAATTTAATTAGATAGCACTTACATTGCAATGTTCTTTGTTGGTTTCTCAACCTTAACTACATTTTGGTTTAGTCTTAGGTAGCCAGTAAATCTCTATAGGTGTTTGGTTGCATTGATATAATAATCCAATTTTCTTACATGTTTGGTTTGAATTATTAAGCCCATAATGGATGACTTGCTCTGTGCTCTAATCAATTGGATGATTAATTATCCTTCAACTTGTAATGCAAAATTCGAAAAAAAAATCCTTAAATTATTCTTGGTGCTCTTTACTCTTGAATTTTGTAAATTGAAGAAAATTGCTCTTCTGGCAGAAGACCAATCTTGGTAATTATGTTATGTTTTAGAAATAATTCATCAATTTATCCCAACTATTATCCATTCATCAAGCCGTTCTCTTCTATGAAGATTAGTTTTCGACTCCAATTTTATATTAATAAATGTATGATAATAATACTAAAATTCGATAAAGGTTAAAAATCTCGAATTCAGACGTTACATTTTTTAATATTCAGATATTAACTTGTGTTACTGTTATACATTCATGTATTTACCTGTTCAAGTCCTGGAAAATGTTTAGTGCTTCAGGACAAATCTGCCAGATTTAACACTGCAACACATTTTTAATATGCAACTTCCATGTGAAAAGCGATAGAAAACATCAATTGAACTTCAAATACATATTGAACTTTATTTCACCATGACACGAACCATGCAGGGTGGCGAGTGTACAAACGCGGCAAGAGGATGATAGCCAGATTTGATTGACAAGAAGTCAACGCATCTCGCGAAGAGTGCGAGACGACGCGGCATACGTGGAAGAGGCATGCAGTAGTGATGTACGACATGGAGTAGCAGTTGTTATGTAAATAGCAATTACGTAAATAATGTTAGTAGTTGATAGGATTAGTAAATTATGTAACTAACAGTTATTGCCTTAGTGGTTTTAAATGTATGGAAGAGGAAAAGAGAGGATATTGAAAATTGTAATTGTAAGCTCGACAAGTGCCGTAGTAGGAGATTAGAGTTGATCCCCTTTGGGAGCTCTATTCTATTTTTCAAATATTACATTTCTTCTCATACAATTGATCGAACACTTGACATACATTCAAATCTTCACTGCTTCTTTTCATCTAACATCTTCTCGACGCCTTAACTCTTATCGATTGGTGCGGTGAGCGTGGAATTTTCGTGATGGTCTCTACACGTAACTCAAATACACGAATTGAAGGATTAGAGAAGGCTTCGGAAGATCATTACCGTGCACTTCAAGGATTCGAGGAACAATTGAATCTTATTCGTGAAGATATGCGAAATATTATGCAAATGCTCCAACATTCACGCCCTACAATTTCATCGGCTGTTGGTGAAGGTTCTTCGTCTGGTGGAACCGATCACAACACAACCCCAATCAATGCACCTTTTACTCTTCAACAATCAATAAAGTTACCGGTATTTGACGGCTCCAACGCTTTCGGGTGGCTCGCCCGCGCCTCGCAATATTTCTTAGTTCACAAGACCCCTCTTGAGCAACGACTGGATGTGGCTATGATTGTCCTTCAAGGACCAACTATGGCTTGGATCCCACTTCTATTACGTCGTTATCCGCTCTTATCATGGGACCAATTCACACATGAATTACTCATTCGCTTCGGTTCCCATCAAGCTCTGGATGACTATGAAGCTTTGCGCTTGACTCGTCAGAATGGTTCCTTGGATGATTATATCTCAAAATTCGAAAGACATGTGGCACGTCTTCCCGATCTGTCCGATAGACAATACTTGGGTTTCTTCCTCGGAGGCTTGAAACCACACATTCGGATGCATCTTAAAGATCCAAGTATTACGACGTACTCTGCAGCTCTTCAAATGGCTAAATGTGTGGCTCAACTGAGCCTACCACAGTCATCCGATCGGCCTTTTTGGAGCACCACACAAAGTACCCCAGCGACCACCGCCACGCCCTTGCGCTCATTACCGTCGAATACAACTCCTTCATCATCGACCAATCCTCGACGCCTTCCACCATGCAAGTTTCGTCATATGCCCACTGATGAGTTCCGTAAGCATATGGCCGCCGACACTTGTTTTTGGTGCGGCCACAAATTTAGTCCCGACCACCGTTGCCCGCCTAAGACCCTCCAAGTTATTATAGACGATGTGGAGGACGATGACGCCGAGGTGCTACCCGAAGATCTTTATGTTCTAGTGGAGGAAAAGGAAGACGATCCGCAGAATCCGTTGTAATTATCTGAACTCTCTTCAAAGGGTTTTGATACACATCATACCCTGAAATTATTTGGATCAATCCATGGTCGTCGTTTGTTGATTATGGTGGATAGTGGTGCTAGTCATTGCTTTATCTCAGATCGTTTGGATTTTTCCTTGCAGTTGCTGATCACATCCATGGCGGTTATGTCGGTTATTTTGGGAGATGGCTCTCGGCTTACAACTAGTGGCATTTTTCATGACGTTCCTCTTTGTATTCAAGCAATTGCATTCACGATTCCATGCTATGTTTTTCACTTGTGTCATGTTGACCTAATCATTGGTGTTTCTTGGTTGGCATCATTAGGAGACATCAAGGCTGACTGGAACACGTTGACGATGGATTTTATATTTGCAGGTTCTAAGATTCGTTTGCAAGGCGATCCCACACTTACTCGCCTTGCGTGCTCATCGTCGGACCTACGTTCACTGGATGAGGCAAACTGCAGTTGGATGTTATGGGCCCTTAAGAAAGAACCCTCACCTAAATCCCATAGTGTTTCCGACAATCTTTCTTCTTCGCAAACAGAGACTATTGAAGGCATTATCTCAAGCTTTCCTTTGTTCACATCACCTGCCAATTCTCTACCACCATCTCGTTCCACGGACCATCGGATCATACTTCAGCCGGGCACACAACCGATTTCTGTAAGAGCTTATCGTTACAATCATTTGCAAAAAAAATGAAATGGAGCGACTTGTGACAGAAATGCTTCATGCGGGTCTCATTAAACCAAGCATTAGCCCTTATTCGAGCCCGATGCTTTTGGTTCGAAAAAAATGGCTCATGGCGATTTTGTGGGGATTATCGCGAGCTCAACCGCCATACGATTCCGAAAAAAATATCATATTCCAATCATCCAGGAGCTTCTTTATGAATTATACGGGGCTAAATGGTTCACTAAATTGGATTTAAAGGCAGGTTACCATCGAATCTGGGTCGCTTCTTCCGACGTTCCGAAAACTGCATTTCGAACGCATTCAGGCCATTACGAGTTCCTGGTTATGCCGTTTGGTCTGACGAATGCTCCCGCTACGTTCCAAAGTTTAATGAACAAAATCTTCCGGCCGCTATTACGTATGTTTGTCCTAGTTTTCTTCGATGATATTTTGATCTATAGTGCTTCTTGGAATGATCATCTCTCGCATGTTCGTCAAGTATTTCATATATTGTGCGATAATCACTTGGTTGTTAACTTCAAGAAGTGTTTTATCGCTCATCAAAGCGTCAAATATCTCGTCCATATTGTTTCAGCGCATGGAGTTCGAATGGACCCTCTTAAAATTTCCGTCTTTCTAAGTTGGCCTCAACTGACGAACTTACGAGCTCTTCGAGTATTCTTGGGATTAACTGGGTATTACCGCCGATTTATTCGCGATTATGGTAAGATAGCGGTGCCCCTCACGTCACTCCACAAGAAAACCATGTCTCGCAGTTTTTCATGGCCACCCGAGGCAGAAGCCGCCTTCCAGTCTCTCAAGCGCGCCCTAACCACCGAACCAGTTTTGAGCATGCCCGACTTTACAAAACCCTTGATCATCGAGTGCGATGCTTCAGGTCGAGGAATCGGCGTAGCTCTCATGCAAGATAAGAGCTCAATTGCGCATTTCAACATGCAATTTTCGCCGCGCCTACTAGCCAAATCCGCCTATGAAAAGGAATTAATGGCCTTAGTGCTCGCTATTCAGCTTTGGTGCCATTATCTCCTTGGTCGGCATTTTACGGTGTATACGAACCAACGTAGCCTTCGCCACCTCTTGTCGCAAGCATTAACGACCCCGACACAACAAAATTGTGCCGCAAAGTTACTGGGTTTCAATTTTTTGGTGGTTTACAAGGATGGCCTCACCAACAAGGCGGCTGACGCGCTCTCACGACATTATGATAATATGGAATGCGCGGCCATTTCACGTCCAACTTGGTTGGATTGGTCTACTGTTCAACGTGAGTTATCTGCCGATACCAGTTTAGCCAAGATCAAAGAGGCTTTTCTACACAACGCCCCATCACCACCGCATTTCAAGTTAATCCAAAGACTTCTTTTCTATAAGGGCTGACTAGTAATTCCATCCATTTCAGTTTGGATTGGTAAGCTACTGGCAGAATTTCACTCGACGCACACCGGTAGACATGCGGGTGCGTATCGAACTTATCGGCGTCTCGCAAGAAATGCATATTGGCCGGAAATGATGCGACATGTCATAGTTTTGTGGCGGTGTGTGCTCCACGTCAAACAAGCAAGTATGATGTACAACGACCGGCGGGTTTGCTAGCCCCCTTGCCACTTCCTACGCGCATTTGGGAGGATGTGAGTATTAATTTCATTTCCGGGTTGCCTTGTTCACTTGGGTGTGTTTGTATTTTGGTCGTCATTGATTGATTCTCAAAGTATGATCATTTATTAAAGTTGAAACATCCATTCATGGCGAGGTTCGTCGCCGATCTGATCACGCGTGAAGTAGTGAAACTGCATGGCATTCCTGCTTTAATTGTATCGGATTGAGACCACATTTTAGTGAGTGGTTTCTGGTGCGAGCTGTTTCATCTCGCGGGTACTAAACTACGCATGAGCTTCGCATATCACCCGGAGACAGATGGAGAGACCGAGGTTCTTAACCGTTGTTTGGAATAATATCTACGATGCTTTTGCTCAACTCATCCTTGGCAGTGGGCAAAATGGTTATCGTGGGAAGAATTTCACTTTAATACTAGTTTCAATCGTCTTCCGACACGACCCCGTTTCAAGTTGTATATGGTGTTGGAGTTTTAAATATTCCAATGAAGGAATCCCCTATTCGGGATCTACGAGGTTAACATAAGAAATTCTTTCATGCATTTAATTCATCATACTTTATTCTAGAACGCACGTAAGCATGCTTTAGGGAACTTTAAATCCTAAACATGCTTCTAGTTGGTTTTCGATTTTTATCTTTTTTAATCTCCAAAGATTCGACGATAGCTCGCTCCTTCTCCACGTGAAAATCTTTGATCTCTCACCTCGAAACTTCTAATCTGCTCTCTACTCCTAGGTTTGAATATTGTAATGGGACAATTCTATCAAACCTATAGGACTTGAAAGAGAATGAAGAGAGCAAT
>JAYDZE010102707.1:0-24062 GCA_034509125.1 Monilaria moniliformis
TATGGAAATAAGTATTTTTATATTAAGAAAAGATTAATCATTATCCCTTCCTTAATTAACGTGGATGGTGATTAGGTAAAATGAAAATTTAATTAAAATAGGTAAATTCTTTAATTTTTGAAAATTATGAAAATGAAAAAATTGTCTCAATTATGTATATATAATTATGTAAATTTATCACTACCCTTAGTTAAAATACCAAAAATAAAAAATCTAAATCAATACAATAATACCTTAAGAATCGGTTAGAGATATAACCGCATAATTGATGGAAAGATCACATCCCATAGAAAAAATGAAAGAAATATTCAGCGCATTAAATGTATAGACAAAAATATCATTCTCAAAAAATATATAATATAAATTCCATGTGGCATATTTGCATCCGTTAGATCTTTGAAATCGACAGTTTTCATTCAGTCTTTGTTCTACAATAAGAAATCTAACTGATAATTAAGGTATTATTGTATTCATTTAGATTTTTTATTTATGGTAGACTTTGGAAAGATTTGGCAACAACCGATACTTAAGGTATATATATTCTGTGATAGATTTTTTATATTCGGAAGCATTATGATGACGTGTATTACGTTATATAATGATATAGTTATTATAATATGATGAAGGTAAAAATAGGACTAATGATATTTGTTTGTACAATAACAATTTTACACATTACATATCATTACATAGCTTACGACGAATCATTATAACAAACCAATAATATCATTGTACGTTGTAATTATAATCATCATAAACAATCAGTTAAGATTTTGAAATATTTTTGGAAAAATTATGGTTGATAGATTTAGTGGAATTATGATTTTCTTTTTTTATGATAAATGAATTATTTAATATGAGATTTGCAGTTATGGTATTAGCCGTGATTTATGGAAGGAGATTTATTCATCAAATCTTTACAATTATAGTTATATTATAGAGATATTGTGTTCCCGTTTATGATAATGAGGATTGACGAACGTTATGATGACGTGAACTACGTCATACAATGATATAATTATTGTAATATGATGAACGTAAAAATATGATTGATGACGTTTGAAATGTTTTGATAAAATTATCCGAAATATTTGCAATGATGACATAGTGGATATATTTACTCTATTTAATTTTCTCATAACACGGAAACTGCATGAAATTAACTCATGTGGTATAATAATATTTGACTAATTTTCCCTTATAATGATATTCTTATATAACTACAATGAGATGCGTGATAAGTAGATAACAACCTTTGATTTCGAAATCTAGTGATAATTGGTCTTAGTTATGCACTAAAGATATGGTTTGACCCTAATGCACCCATATATATGAAAAATCAAATAAAAAATCTTCTTGGTTACAAATAAAAACAATTCCGGTGATTAATTTTGTTTTCTTTAAGACTATCATAACAAAAAATATAATCATAAAACCTATTATTATTTATTATCAAAAGTATTAATGTATTATATAAAAGCGTATTGTGTTGAATATAAATTATTCTGGTTCCTATACTACGAGGAGAAAATTGTCTACCTAATCCAAGAATATACATTCACGTATATATATTGAACACATGTAGATGTTTCTTTCAAAAAAAACACAATAGATGTTATCAGAAGTAAATTATTTATATGACCTTTCTCAATTTACATGATATATATATCTTAATATGTAAGAAGACTGGGATTGTCCTCAAGAAGTCCTCCAACTCTCGAGTCAACTAGAGAAATATTAATAGCCCTTTTATGATAGTTTTGTCACAGAATGGATGCGTTTGTATCTAATCTAAATAATTCAAATTTCCTCAATATTTTTAAAATTTAATTTGTCATACACGATGCCTTTTATTTTATTTTATGTCCCAATCGTTAATGGGAGAATAATTTTGCATTTTTGGCGGCCTTTAATTAGAGACTTGGTCTTATCTAAAATCCCCATAACTGTGCCGTTATAACTTGGTATTGCTACAGTTAAACGTTTACGTTTGATCGATGCTTCATTATAGTAAATAAATCTTCATTCGAATTATTCAATGATATATATATGGACCGACCATTCATCCTTATATGATCTACAATAGTCATAAAAATAAATAAATATTATTTTGTAATATATATATAAAAATCATAATAAAAGAATAGATTTTAGTGTATACCCTCTTACAATATTACAATATCTTGCAGCTTGGCTATTTATAAATTGTTATATTCAATTTTATTTTATATTTTCATTATGATATTAGGTCTTTTAACTTAAACTGTTAAACATACCAATTGAAAATTGAGGCACACTTGGATATATTCAGATATACTTTGCATTCATCTTAATTAAATTCTATTTGAAGATTATTATATCTAATAGGGAGGTAACGAACTCTAATTGAATTTACTTGGTACGAACGTATCGTATATCTGAATGTATACAAGTTTTTGTATTAAATTTTTTAACTGGGCCGATGTCCAGCCTATGTTCGATAAATAAAAGAAGCCCATAAATATCCCAGCCCAAGCCCAAATTATAAAAATATCTCTCATTTAAAAACTCAAAATAGCCCGCGAAAACATCAATCGCTATTTTCCTTCTTCGCATTGAGAAAATGGGAGACCTGTTGAAGAACTCCATATTTTTTTCTGATCAACACATTTGCTACGCCGATATCCTTCCTCCTTCTGAGGTGTTTTGCTTCTAATTTTTGTAGTCATTGTATTTGTATTGTGATTCTTAATTTAATTTTTCGTATATTTTTGGTGCAAATTTCAGGTTCGACTTCGGATCGAAGTTGCAATCCTTAGTTTCCTAAAAAATCTCAGTTCCTCAACTCCATCAGTATCAGATCTACCTCTGGTTCGTAATTTGTTTCTCAATCTCCGCTAAATTCCAAGTTTTCTGGAATTATAATGTTAGTAAAAATGTGAGTAGGATTCAGAGAGAAAAAGGAACAAAGCGAAATCAATTAAGTCCTAATTTGCCGCAGTTAATAAATAGTTGTAAATCTGCGAGCAGATTAGCAGGAAGATGAGCAATAGCAGAGTTAGTCGAGGATTACTGACCGAAAACACGAGAATTTTTCTTTCTGATTCGTTTTCCACGAAGTCTTTGATGAATGAGAACAGTGCTAATTCATTAATCAGAGGTATTAATAAATTGCTCAGATTTCGTGTTCAACAATAATTTGTCTTGTTGTTTGATTCAAAACATTTTCGGCTGTAAGTGTGGAAGGTGATGGAAATGTGTTATCAGATTCTGGGTCAAGAGAAGAAAGTAACTCAGAGGGAGTTGTTTTACAAATTGCTAAGCGATTCGCCGCAATATTTCACCTCTCAATTACAAGTTAACCGGAGTATCCAAGGTCAGCATTTCCTCCGTTTCTTGTCAATTTCTCCAATTCTTTGCTAATGATTATTGATTAGTGTAAAATCGTACAAAATTAGTAGCTGGATCAATATTCTAGTACATTAACTTTGATTTGCTCAGTTCCTATTGTTCACTGCAGCAAAGATTAATGAATTTCCATCTAATTTTTATGCGATAAAAGATTTGGTGGCATTGCTGAGATGCAGCCGTTATAGCCTCGGCATCATGGCTACGAGCAGAGGAATAGTTGCTGGGCGCCTTATGCTGCAGGCATGTAGTAACATTTTATTCAGTGGCTTACGTTATAATTATGATACAAATAAGATGCACCACATTGATGCTTGCTTTTACTTTCCACGCATAATCCTAATATTTTTTTATTTAATTGGGAAGGAGCCATATCAAGATGTTATTGACTGTTCTGTTTGTGGGTCATCTGGCCATGCCATCTCCGGAGACCTCAATTTCCTAGAAAATTTGGTTATGAAGAGCGATGCTAGATATATCATTGTGGTGGAGAAGGTATGTAAATTCCATTTTGTGGACTTTGTGATCCTTCTCTCGCAACAACCTATTGAAATACAGATATGGACAGCATGCTGTATTCCAGAGGTTAGCTGAGGATCGCATGTTCAACCAAATCCCGTGCATCCTCATCACGGCCAAAGGATATCCAGACCTCGGGACCAGGTACGTTGAAGTTGAGATAAGCATCATGCTATGGAGATGTTAGTCCAATGTCGTGAAATTCTGTATTGCCAAATAGATTTCTTCTGCACCGGATGAGCCGAGAGTTCCCTCACCTACCGATTCTAGCCCTTGTTGACTGGTACGAGTACTCATCTACAGCCATATTTAAGTTGTTGCAGGTGTTCACCATTCTGTATTTGGTTATTTAGGAATCCAGCTGGATTGGCAATATTATGCACATTCAAGTTTGGAAGTGTAACAATGGGACTGGAAGCATACCGATATGGTATTACTCCATTCTGCGTTAATACCATTTTGGTAAATCCTTGTAGCTGAAAACCCCAACTCATTTCCTGTTGTAGCTTGCAATGTCAAGTGGCTCGGGCTGCGGAAAGATGACATCGAGCAACTCATACCAGAAGAATCTTTGATTCCATTGAAGCCACGAGACCATCAAATCGCCAAAAGCTTGGAGTCCTCGGTGATGTTGCAGGTAGTTGCGCCCATACGGTTTAAGAGAAGCATCCTAGTAGAATCTTTAGCCACTTGATTGTAGAGGAACCATGTTTTTTTCACAGGATAATTACAAGGAAGAGCTAGCTGCCATGATTGAAAGTGGTTGTAGAGCAGAAATAGAAGCCCTTTACTTCAATGGATATGATTTCTTGGGCAAATATATAGGAAAGAAAATTGTACAAGCCAATTACATATAATTCAGACCATAGTTAAAAAAGCTGGCTTCGGGTTCAAGGTGCGAATTAATGTTTTTCTTGATGAGAGAGAGAGATGTAGTTAATAAGATTCACCAGTAAGGAGAGCACATATATTACAACGACATTCTATTAAACAAAAAATGGGAACTTGTCCTACAAAAAATTGTTTCACGCAAAATTATAACAGAGAACAAATTCCTCTGTTATGATAATAAATATATGATGCAACGCACCTCCACTGTTACTCAAAGAAACAACTCTTTAACTTTCTTTAACACAGCCTATCTTCTTCTTATCAACTCTCCACTCGTGGACATACAGTAAAACCGGCAAGATTATGCGACCCCTAAACTTCATTGATAAATACTGTTGCTATCTGATAGCTGAGAACATTATATCTATCATTTACTCTCAGCAGCAATGTGCACATCGTTACAGGTAGGTAAACTTCCATACAGATTTTATCAAGCTCTTTTCACGAGCAAGACTTTCTTCCCCTTCACGGAAAACCTATCACTGTTTTCAAGCTGCAACAGAAGCCACTAAGTGATTCTTGCTCGACAGGGACTAAAAGATAAATCACGAAAACAGAGAATAGCATTGTAAGGCCAAGAGAATCACAATTCTGGAGAGATGATGTTATACCTTCTGCACTAAAAAGGTAAGAGCCTCTCCTTTTGAGAAGTTGGAAAACGTCGAAGGTGAATGTTCATCAACAAGTACTTTGAGCTGCTTCAGCTTCAATGACTCCCCAGGTGCCTGCAGCAAGAAGCAATTCAGCAGAGTAGATGCAGATTAGGTAAAAAGCAGCTTTGCAATATAAGGGATGATACCTGTCCAAGAAGCTGCCTACACAGCTTCTTGAGTTTTGGCCTCGGTACAGGATCCACATCAACCTCCAATTTTTCGTGTTTCCTTTTCACTCCACTATGTGAATCAGAAGAATCCTCCCCGTCGCTATCACCGAAAGTAGTCTTTTTCCCTTCAAAGAAGCAGCCGGCAATTTTCTTTTTACGATCCTTGATACCAAGCCCTTGTTTTCCAGATGTCTTTGTGCCCTGAAAATGCAGGTCCAGAGAATTAATACCTAGCATTCATAAGCATAATCCAACACTGAAGTCCTCATGAAACTAATATGATGTGATAGACGCAAGGGTCTCGTCAAGTAATTTTAGATTCGACTTTCAGATTTCTGAAAAGACACCTATTTTCTAGTGTACAAATTCCTTCACTAATTCAAGGTTTACTGAAAACGAGAATATGACAGTTAATCATTCATGATCGGATCTCTTTACTCCAAAAGAATGGAGATGGACTCTGGCCATGTTCAGTCCCTATACTTTTATCTAATAAGACAGATAACTGGCTTACCAGGGTTGCCAAGCAGATCATGCAATAGAACCTTGAAGTTCAGATATTTAGAGGAATATCAGATACAAACATAAGAGCATACCTGAGCAAGGTTGTAAAGATTTTCTTGATCATCCTCATTGAACATGGTCCTCTCAAGGGACTTCTTTCTCCGAGATTCAGCACCAAGCATACCTCCAACGACAAACCCAAGTTTGTAGCCCCACCAATCTGGTGGAACATCTGAAGCTTTTTCTGCAATGTGATACATAAGAGATCATAACATGAGGTCTGGAAACTTATTAGTAGGTCTATACAGGATGAGATATGCACTAGATATAATTCTTGACAAAACAACAGTAAAAGTTAATACACTGTTAATAAGGAAATTCCAATTTCAAAAACTACAAGCAATACAAGTTTTAACTGTTAATTAGAATTAGGTAGATGTCAACATAATAACAAGTAACATCATCAGTAAGTTCAATTCATTTCTCTGACTTCCAGTTCAAGATGAGTTAAAACTATCCGCAACTTAAGCTTGGCAAAGGTGAAAAACTCAACATTAGAAGAGAATGAGGCTATGCCGCCAACATGCTTCATCAATATGCAATGCAAGTTTGATTTACTATATTTTCTGTACAGACAAGAAAGAAAGTATGCATTTAGCCAAAGCCAGTTCAGATAGTTAATGAGGAATACCAGAATATACAGGATATTTTACAATAAATCACTGTTCAGCACCCTAGTCGGAAACTTGAAAAAAAGAAAAAGCATCTCAACAGTACTGCTATGAGATACAACAATAGAAGAACAGTCATGAAGGGCCTATATTAATCCAGCAACAACAGTAAGCACCAGATGTTTCCAGTGTTCATATCAAAACAGAAGGAAGCTATGCATAGAAGGTTTCATTCAAACAACCTCATCCAAGGAAATGAATCAAACCTTACCTTCTTCATCTGGAACACTGGTTTCAATTGACTTTTCGTCCTCTGATACTTCTGGAGCATTACAGGTCTCTGTAGCCTTAGACTTGTTCACCTAAGGCAATAATTTCATTTAATATGTTAGTGAGAAAGGCTAAAGCTATTTTAGATAAATCAAGAGAGCATCAGATGTGACATTCACTAATCATAGGCTTAGGCCATTAAGTTTATGACATTCAAAAAGGCTCTATAAAGTCAAATCAAATCTGTTCAAACTTAATCAAAAGAGAGTTCAGTCTACCAATGATAGGTGGGCCAATAAACTTCTGAGATTGGATAGGAGATTCACATCAATTATAATATTATCAGCTACTGAACAAACCAGACAGAACTTCACATGGTGTTCCATGTTAATGCCATTTATCAGCAATCAGCTTAATAGCCAACTGTTTTTTTTAACATAAGTTTTCAAAATGTTGTGTTAAAATGGAACCCAACTTAAGGAAAAATTCGTTTTAACATTTATTAGACAACAGCTGCAGCATTAACATAGATGATTCATTCTGCAACACCAACCTGAGACTGGTAACCAACGATTATTACCTAACTACATAAAAGGCATCCTACCAGAAACCACTGAGCTAGTCGGTTATTGAATTGCGGAGGTCGGGTCACCCTAAAAAGGTATACAATTGATCATGTCTTCTTCTAGTTTATCAGTTTCCTTTAAAAACCCTATGGTATCAACAAGTATCTTGTATCTTGTTTTCTAGCCATCCCAAACCACACAATTCATTAACTCATGGCATCACCCAAGAACTCACTCACAAAGCTTAGTAGTTATAAGCTCTTTGATTCAGCTCAACTAAAAGCTGTGCTATTAACACCCTATATTTCAGCACATAGCACTAAATCTCAAACAGTAGGGGCCTTGCTTGCACGGTTACAATCTCCAACAATAGGAGCAGGAAATAATTCCAGGAACTTAGAAATAAAATCAAAATGAATAAGTAAATGAAATGCCCATCCCAGTTCCTACTGTAAAATGGATGCAGCAATACGTTCTCTCAACCTATTTTTTACATGATAACAGAAACTGGAAAGTTGCATTCAAACTATACTTACAAGAATTCCTTCAAGATCCTGAGTAGAATATGCACGGACAGTCTTTCCCTTCTCTCTTTTTTTATACCTGGATATTTGATATCAGAAGTCATACACAGCTGAATAAATATAATATTTATTAGGTATGGAAGAAAGAAAATCAGCTTTTTTCATGAGAGCCTGACCTTCCTTGAGGTCGAGTAGCTTTGGCAACTGCCTCTTTTTTGTCCTTAGAAGGGCTGGGTTGTTCAGCATCTACATTTTTATCTGACTCATCATCTATTAAACACAGTGGAACCACATGTCATGTAACTAGCACTATTATACAAACCCAAAAACCAGTACAAATTTCATTTCCATGTACCTTCATCCTTCGCTTTTTCAACTGCTTGCTGCCAAAGTATACAATGAAGAATATTCAATTAAAAGTCATGATTTGGGACAAAGAACATTGAAATAATCGAATATATACAATAAAAGAGATAAGAGGCAGAACTTACCACTTTCAGTTTCTTGAGGATACTGTCAAATTGAGTGGTATCAAACGCCCATGCATTTCGTATCTCTGTTCCTATACCTGTACACACCAAATCAAAATCATCCATTAGTTTATAAATCAAAAGAATTGCATAGCTTAAGTGATTGAAAAAATGGCAACCTAAAGTATCCTGCTTGTTCTTCACCCTTACATATCCTTTGATGCCTTGCTTTTCCTTTCCAAGCCCTTCACCTTCTTCCCATCCCTGAACAACCATTACATTAAGCAACAAACATTTGTGAACATTTTAACCAAATTGTCCAATGTAGCTATGAACTTCTCATCTTTGCACAAAAAAATACTTGCTTATCGGTCAGAAGTCAACTACATATATCGTTCCAAGAGAAAACATACTATTACAACAGAAATAAAAGCAGAAAATAGAAATATATATATAAATATATGAGTGATACACCCATGAATATAATAATGGAAGAAAAGTGGAGCAGCAATGCAGCCTAAAAACAATGAAGGTGCAATTCAATAACCTCAACCTGAATGGAACCTAATCATATAATAGTAACCAAATACATACGGTACAAAAACACATGTCTGAGCTGCGGAACTACAATGTTAATAATTAACACCAATGAATTGCATAATTATGAATAACATAAAGTAACTAAAAATAATAAGTTAATGAAACGGAAGGATTACCATTTGTTTCATGAGGCGGAAGGCGGCAGAACTCCGATCAACCCCGACGTAGCGGAGTGGAACTTCCGGCGTCGCCATATTAACGGTCACGTCCTTTACTCTCTCCCTCTCACTGATCTTTGGTGCGATTTCACAGAGCTTATAGAGAGAGAGAGGGAGAGAGAGAGAGAGGTCGGCAGAGACGAATTCTCTGAAGCTGCGGTAGACACCTTAAAAACCTAGAATGCAGAGGCCACGATTTACGGTTAGGATCTCAAGTTTCCACTGGATCTACGGCATATAATAAAAGTTCTACCGCTTCTTAAGTCTTCGCGGCACGAACCAAATCTACAGCCACACGAGGATATTATAGTCAATATGTATGTATGATACGAAAGAGAATAAATAATAGGGTTTATAAATTTCTAAAATTATTTCTCGCCTATTCTCGTGAGTTAATAAAAAATTTATTCATATTAATTACATACTAGTACGCCCACCGAGCCACGCGGCATTTAAATCCTCCAACTGTAATGACAAATTGACAATTATAATTATTAAATAAATATTTTATTTAATATTAAGATAAAATACAAAGTGTGTGACTATCCTATTTTCTAGGGGTCAACACTTATATTGGAGTTGAGATTATTACTCTATAACCTTGCTCAGCTTATTTTAATTATAAAATTCTTTTAACATATTCAATATTAATTGAGTGAAAAATAGAACATAATCCTCAATACCATATAATTGAACTAAGAACTTCAATTTGAGTTAAACTTGTATTATAATCATTCGAAACATATTAGGAATAATCTTATCCATCTTATTCAGTAATCAGATTTTATTCTCGTTTTCCACTGCTTTCTTGCACTTGAAGCTTTAGTTTAATTAGTTCATAACCTTAGTTTACTTCTGTTTTAATTAAGCACTCAATTCACATTCATTTGGGTTCGACCCCTCTAAAATTTACATCATTATTAATAAATAAAACAATCGCTAGATTTAATATTTATTTTATAGAAAAAAAATAACACATTACTTTGAAGCAAATTACATTTTTGAATTTTATAAAATAACACATTAATAAGAAACAAACTTAATAAAATAACCCGTAGTAATAATAACCTATATAATGTACAATCATTTTGGGCTCTTATTTTTAATTACCCACAACGAAAATACATAAAAACACAACAAAAGAACTGGTAGACTTTTTCCTCCAAGACACCGCGCGTGGCGCCTCTCTTCTGGCCAGATTCTTTGCTCTCTTTTTTCTTTTTCTTTTTTTAAAAAAACTCGTAATTGTCTTTCTATATCACTATTTAAGATGGCTGCATTTAGATGGCAGTTATTTATTTTCTTGTTCTTCCCTTTGTTTTTCTTCTTTCCAAAATCGAGCAATTTGATACACGATACTTCTTCCATTTATAAAAAATTTGTCACATTGCCAACGGCAGGAATTTGGCATATAACATAAATATTAGTACATCTTATATTTGTCAAATATAATGAAGATCGAACCGTTTCTTCTGACTCTTTTTCAAATTTGTAAATGTTGGTTGATCATATATTTCATTATAGTTCTATGATTCAGAGTATCCTTTCCTATTTGATCCCTTTGAATTCCATAGTCGAAGTTGCGATATATAATTTTAACTGCAAGCATGCTAGTGGATATTCACTGCAAGCATGCCTAAGGCCAACATACTGCATAATAAATCATTTTATGGTTAGAAATTCTTGTTCTCATCTAATGATACACAACGGAAATACGAATAAGAATATGATTTGTGATTTAATTTTATGTGGATTAATTTTTGAAATTAAAATTTGTAATTAGGTTTCGGAAATCAAATTTGGATTTCGAAAATTTAACATGATGGTTCGAAGTTCGATCATCGGAATCAAGCAATGATGCTCACTTCCGGTCACCGGCACAGCAAGAGGCTGCTCACGGCAGTTCGTCGGAGTTGCGCGAGTCGCCACCTGAGGTGGTTGCCGACGAGAGGAATGGAAACAGCCGTGGTCGAAGGGGCTCTGTCCGTTTCCTCGCCGTCTTCTCCACCGCCTAGCGGCGGATGCCGGGGGGCAGGAGGGGCCGGCCGACCCCCTCAACGGGCAATTTCCCCTACCCCGCCGGAAAACCGTCATGGTTGCCCCCTCTCTTAGCCGCCGGCCCGCCCCGAATAAGAAGATGACTGAAAATTTTAGTTTAACGCAGCTAATTCCGCCCCTTGCGTTTTTCAGCTCTAGATCCGTCACTGCCACCGCCAGCGTCGTTTTGGAGGCGAGTCGCCGCAGTCGCGGACGCAACGAGGCGGCGAATCGGAGGGGCGACAGTTGTGGCGGCAAGGCAACAGAAATAAGGTTTGTTTCTCTAAAATGATAGATTGCTAAAACCTCCTCATTTAATCTGGGGATGATTGAAGTGATCAAGAATTCTCCGACTATCTAAGTCAAAAAAGAATTCTCTGACTACCACAGATTATTGCACAACGCTTCCACCATCTGTCTAACAAAAATATTGTTCCGATCTAAAGAAAACAAATAAACACTTTAACAAACAAAGTTTTAAGCAATAATGTGGTGTACATTGACAGAAAGCACAAACCGGAAATTGAGTTATATTCATTTTAGCACAAAAACAAGGCTTTGCTTTGCTGCCAGAAATTTGAAAAGAAAACTCAACTCAACGATGGTTTCAATTACAAATTCATAATCCAGATAGTGAATATTTATCAATTACAATAAGCATGAAATGAGAAAACTCAACAGCAGAAATCATGACTCGAATGGAAGCAGCAACAACCTGCAAACAAACAATTCCAGTAAATCTTTTATTTTCATCGACTCCCTCAAAACTCAACCTCTTTTTCCCCAAGTAGTCATTGCTCTAACAGTAGAAACAAGTGATCGATCTTGTTTTTAGGGGGTTAATTAACAGTAATACGAGCTGAAATTTAGAGTAATAACACGGGGATTTAACGTGGTTCGATCGTTAATTAGATCTACGTTCACGGCTCAAAGCGTAAGAGTTTTTTTGCAACTTTCGTGCGTTACAATTCTCTTAAGACTGAATGAAAAATAAATGCTCTGCCTCTAGCCTCTATTTATAGAGTTTTCATGGGCCGAGCTTTTAGGCCTTTCTCGGGGGCCGAGCTACTAAACCTTTTGTGGGTCGAGCTTTATTCCAAGGCCCATTTATATTGGGCCTTATAGCTTGGGCCGTATCCTATCATATAGATTACAGTAGGAGGAGACAGTCATCTTCAATTAATATCCGAATTCTTCTTGTTATCCGATGTTTTTCTATTATTTCTATCTTGCCACTTCAATGTATAGATCTGCCACCTCAACTAAATTACCTATTTTTCTAATTTTAACACATTCTTTTTCAATTTCAAATCCCCCCAAAAAATCAAACGTTAAAACATATAAGAACCTATATACCACGTACATCAGTTACATTATCTCAGTTTTTGCTTTTCAGACAACTTTGAAATAATCATTTTGCTACATAAAAGATAAAAACAAAATGGCTAAAATTACAATAGTATGTAAAAATTAGTCACAATTACTAAAATACCTTCGGTACGGTAAGCAAAAAAAAAATTCAATTTGAATTAATGTTACACTAATATACAAACAAATTTCGCGTAATCATAATCTCGACATCAAAATTAGCAATTTATTTTACTTATTTTTTAAAGTATTTTTTTATAAAAGGTGGGTTTGTATATTTACATAAGAAAATAGTTATATATTTTATAATATTCTTATAACTTTGACTAAATTTTATCTTTATAATAGCTAATGACTAGTTTAATTTCATGATCACCTGTTTCCTCTATGGATTGTAAACATCTTTCGATGTCAATACTATGTAATATTTGGAAGTGATCAAAATTTGTGTATGAATTTGCAGTCAATTTGACTATATATAGAAAAAATCAAAGTTTGATTATAATACATAAATTTACAGTCAATTAGGTATTTGGAAGAATGGCCTTCTCTCTATAGAATTTGAATGACCATCTATACACATATACGTTGGACTAAAAATCAAAATAGTTAGCATTGGGAATCGATTGGAACACCTTTCAATGCCAAAAATAAAGAAGGCAAGAATCAAGTTGTTGGATACTTAGCAAGATGTAAACAAAATGGAGGTATTGTTTCTTTTATTCAAATTAGCAAAAATATCTTAATAATCTTGTGGCTAAAACTACCTATAGGCTATATCTATTTAATTCAGTAAGATCACACCAATGGTTACTGGTGATCAGGAAAAGGCAGATGGATGTTGGCGGGTATTTATTTTAATAAATAACCTATAAAAAATGTAATTGTATTTTAGGGTCATATATTTTTGGTATTTATTAAAAGAAATTGACTTTTGTAGTAACTATATTAGTAATAATATCGCTTAAAGTATTTTTTGCATTTTTTTGCTAATTTTTGGACAAAACTACCACCAAATCATTCAATTGAATCGATTGTATTTAGTCTATTTCTATCTCCTCTAAGATTAATAAAAAAAATAAAAAATTAATGCCTCGTCGCTCCTTTCATCAACTATCTCAGGTTGTACAACTTAATCACATGTCTATGGAAAATTAATTTATGAGTCTTGTTGCTTCCGTTTTCTGTTTTGAAATTCATTGTTTATCAAGTTCTGTTTGAGTGCCGCTTCTTCAAGCAATAAGTTCCAAATCTAGTAAAGCTCATCGTAAGAGGGAGAGGAGAGGAGAAAGAGGAGAGATGAGAGATCAAAGAATGTGTAAGATGAAAGAGAAATAGACTAAAATACAATGGCTGGTTTGGGGTAGTTTTGTCCCAAAAATAGGTAAAAAAGTGCAAAAATATCTAGCACAAATGTTAATTTTTTTAATAAATACTATAAAAATGTGTAAAATATAATTATCTTTTCTATAATTCACTTTATGGTTTATATATGTTTTCCGTTTTATAAGTGTCTTTTCTTTTCATTGATGACTTACATAATTGAATAATGCAATAAAATACTTAACAATTTCCATTCAGTACGTGTATGCGGCTTTCTAGTGAAAATTAATGACATTACAAGAAACCGCCCCTCAAAAATTCAAACTCATTTATACATTTGTGAAAGATGTATTTTTCATAAATCTTCACAATCGATGACTGAAAATAGTTATCAATTCTCACAATAAATAAATAAAAAAATCTGAAGATGAATCAAGTTAATCCCATTTTTGTTGTTATCTACTAATTTGCTCTTTGTGCATTATTCTTTTCGTTCCTTTTGACTTGACTCGTATGTTTTCGGATCGTCTCATTGGATTTGGCACATTTATTTTTTAGTAATCGCTTTATACTGCATTATATATGGGCCACACACTTTTACACTATAATCTTACTCTTTTAAATGATTATACCGAAAAGAAATGAATCAAGCCGGACAAAATAAAAGGAGTATTAGTTAATTGCTAGTGATTTTACTTGTTTTAATTTAGTTAATTTCAAGTTTTAAATAATCTTCAAATCTCATAGTCTAAATATATCCATATCAACTGATTAATAATTTTAAGAGTGAATTCAATAATCCTTATAAGATAGGAACTGTTCCCATTAATTCTAATTACTCCATATACTTGCTGCCTAGTGGGGGTGGGTAAAATAGCAAACACCAAACCAAAGAACCATTTCCCCTGAAATACGATACTTATAGTCGAGCTAATCTAGCTTGAGCGAACTTCAAGCAATCTAATTACTAGTCACAATTAATTAGTAGTTCATTCTTTGACGTTAACTAGTCTTCAATATCCTAGTTGGAAAGTCAGGCTATACCCTTTTATTTATTACCTCTTCATCTCAATTATATCAGTTGACTAAAATTTTCACAAAAATTAAATTAATCAATAAACATAAAAAATTATAATATGTCTATATTTAGTTTGAAGATCAATTAATCAAAATTTAAATAAGAGTATATTAGTAACTAAGTGAAAAAAATATCACCTTTTACAAAAATAAGTCTATATATTTGGGACATGCACCCCAAAAAATGAAAACAAACTATATAATTGGAAGGGTAGAATATTATCCTACCAATGCTAATTTTTGTATTGATAATAAACAAAAATTTCTTATTGACTTTACAAACCAAATTCAAATACTTTATTTATTATATATTAAAATTACGAAATTATGCCTTAAAATATGAATTTTTTTTATCAAATTTTACTTATACACGAGTGTTAAAAACCCAACCTCCAAATACATGAACTTTCAATTGTTCTAATTTTTCACGTGATTGTCAATTGTCTCCAAATTAATATTGAAGCGGACGCATGAAATGTGTGCATGCTTAAATGGTCTATATACTAAACAATATGGTTGGATGTCCACGCCACCACAACTAGTCATGATGGCACTAATTTGTCACTTCAAGTAGCTATAATCGCATTAGTTTTTTGAAATTGATAACCATGTAAAGAAAATGAAAGATCAAAACAACATTAAAAATTTATAAATTTAGAGACAAAATTATCTCATGTCCAAAATCAAGATAAGATAAAACTGATGTATGTAAGTGAAATTACATGTGAAATTATGTACGGCGGTCAGAGAGAGAATCTGCAGACAACATAGATTTAAGAAACTAGTTTGTGCGTAAATATGTCAAAGCTTAAGAATTAAATAATTGGGAATATTTGACATACTAAAAAATGACAAGGAAAAGTCGTGCCAGTGTTGTGATAAAGTAAAATATTGTGGACTGTGAATTAAATTATGAAAATAAGTTTGCAAAATAGTAGTTAATATTTTTTGAAAAGCTTTTTGGAGGCGATTGACTTAAGTAGAATAATCGTTTTATAGTTTTTTAAGGGAAAATTAATTTTGGTTAAAAACCGAAATTAGTGTAAATGTTATGTATTTATAGGCAATTAAACTTTCTTAATATGAAGCATTACTGTAATATGTAAAAAAGTAGTATACTTTGTATACTCTTTTATATACTATCTTTAGTAATACTAGAATAATGATTGTTTTCATGAAAATATGAGTAGTCCAAATTAATTCTAATTTTACGTGCATCACATGTACCATTATATTTAAAAATAATATTTTTACATGCACTATATATATTATATTTTTACATGTACGGTTAGCAAATTAAAAACAAAAATAGAGATCAAGTAGTAAAGCTAAAGACGGTACCATATCTATTGTCACGATGCGGTTTCTAATATAAACCATCATGTATAAACAATTGTGTTGAACTTTATAATAAGGCGTGAAATATGCAATCATACATTGGTATATCCCAAAACAAGCACATTTAGGGTTAGCATTCGTACATGGGTACATGTGGTTTGTCGTATAGGAGGCTTTTATTACAATTAGTGCAATAAATATCGAGATTTACATAAATCTTCCACGTTAAGATTAAACCAAATCTGATTAGTCTATTTCACCTCCAAGTATTTGTCCCTTACATCTTACAAGAGACAAAACTCAAGATACGGTTATAGATTATTATATATATAGGTATATATATAAACAATTTTGGTCCCATAAAAGAAGATGATTAATGATTTCGGTAAAATTATAAAAATAATGTTTTTTTTGAACAATTTTGGAATCTGACGACTTAGCTTTTACATACCGAACTATATTTAAAAGAAAAATAAATGGTAGTTTAAGATGAGACTGCACTTACTTGAATATTGAATATATTCGTGAAATAATTCAAGAAATAAAATGGAATTTCGCCATATATGTGCATGCATGTGTGGTGTGTTTTTCATATAAACAAATGTATAATAATAAGCTTAATGTATTTTCTTGGAATATAATAATACCGACACATTTGTTGTCAAGTGTAACGCTCATTTTTATATTCATGCATAATGAGGTCGTATTTATTTATTTTAAATTCTTTAGTGTGTATTGTGTCTCGAAGTTTACCTTTATCAGATTTGTCTATTTTATTTTCTTTTTAAATATTAATATAAAACTACATGTGCTAGCATAAATTACCACTTCATAAAACAAAAACAAACATTAATAAAGACACCTTATTTATAAAAATTTGCAACTGCTAGCTTCAAATCGCACATGTTAAATCTATATTCATATGTAATAGTCAGCAAATCAAAAGATTAGAGGTGTTTTTTTTTTATCAATATTGATTATTTTAACAAATCATTTCCTCAACAAAATCTTTTTAAAGAAAAACGTGTAGGCACGAATATGTGGACTATTAAGGTGCGTATACGGAATTAAATTTCATTTATTATGTATGTTTAGGTTGAAATATTTTATATGTGAAAACTAATTAATAAACTTTATATACGCATATAAGGTGGCCATCTTGTCCGGGACTTACATGTGACCCTAACATGGTAGGCCTTTGCTTATCAAAATCTTTAATCTTTGGATTTTTTATATTTTATTTTATTTAAATCTTTGTTAATCCGAATCTTCTTCACTTCTTCTACCTGTAATTATCATATACTCATGATTATATGTATATCAATGAATTAATCACCTAAATTGATTTGACGGGTGACAATGGAATCATATTAATTTTTGTTTAATTGGTAATATTTGTTTATAACAACGAAGACGTGTGAGGAATCTGAGTCACCGTGATGGTTTTGAACTGGTTAAACTACAAATATGATATTTTCAGAATATTTTGTGAGTTGAAAGCGGTGGGATTAATGAAGTGAATTTGGACTTTATATGTTTAATTTCAATAAGCCAACCTGCAAAGTCACAACTGACGATAATAGCAAAAAATAATTTTTTTATTTTTTTTATTTTATAGTGTGATGTATTACTACATATGTAATATATTTATACATTTTTCAGATGTTCACATTAGGTAGCACTCAAATTACGGATATGAAATCCTCCACTTGAAGTAATGTTTAATTACTTTAGTTTAAAATGTTTCTTAATTAAGTAATTGAGATGTTACCAATGCAATAACCGGCCGGCTCGGTTATTGCACGTGGGACCTTTTAACCGGCCCAGCACAAGGTTTCTTAATTAAGTAATTAAGATGTTTCTTATATTGTTTATTGGATAATACTATATTGTTTAACAAATAACAATCAGAATATATAATAAGTTGTACTGCTTCTTGGATAACACTATACTGCTTCTTGATTAACAATATATTGCTTACTGGATAATAATAACAATCAGCATATATAATCCCAATAAATATGGAAACAATTTGTTGTTTTTTGTTTATTATATATATTTGATTAATGACATACTGCTTATTGGATAACACTGATTTTTAGTTAACTCTATTATGGTTTTGCCACTGTGCTGTATTATATATTCTGATTGTTATTGTTATTTAAGAAGAAATATAGTGTTATCCAAGAAGCAATATAACATATTATATATGTTGATTATTATTGTTATCCAAGAAGCAATGTAGTGTTATCCACAAAGCAGTATAGTGTTCTACACGAAGCAGTATCGTGTTATCCAAGAAGTAGTATAACATGATATATATGTTGATTGTTATTATTTCTGCTTTTGTCGGGATTATTATAATTGTTTCCGTATTATTTAGGACTTTTTCTGTATACTAAAATACACTTGTTTGTTATAAGATATTAAAATACGGTGTCTCGTATCTTTATTTTATCCTTTAGATGTTTAAATCTTACTGATTTAGTTCGAATTTGATCACGCCCTTACTTATATATGTAGTTATATATTTATGCATCTATTCTGATTCTGACGAGTAATATTGCCAACATATCCAGCTCACTACAAGCTATGAAGATCAAACAACTCAAAGCAAATAAAATTAAAGATTCCCAATTCGAATTTCATAATTTTTTTATAGATTTGTCTTATGTGGTTTTTAGGCTATCGCAATTAACTTTTGAAGTTTAATCTACCTCTCCTATGTTGTTTGCCGATAATGTATATGAACCTAGATTTACTCAGTTGTGTGCTGGAGTGCCAGTGTGATACACTTCTTAAGTGTGATTTGCAAACCTATTATATATTATCATATATTTTTTATTTTCAATTCATTTATTAAATATCATATATCAAATTAATATTGTTATCATGATGTTTAATTCAAGATGCATATTACATAAAATTTTATGAACGGAATAACATAATTTTGCAAAAGAGTGAAATTGTATGAAAAAAAAAGCAATTGATTTGATGAAAAAGAAAACACTTTTGTATTATAATAAGCCATTATTTTTTTAAGAAATTAGAAAATCGCCATTCAAATTAATTTGAAATTGGAGATTGACATTTTAATATAGATTATTATAGAATTAAATGTCATAAAAATATACGTAACGTATAAATTTGTATAGAGCTGCACTTGGTAATTAGGAAAGAAGAGGTCATCAATCTCAAAGAAAATTAATTGCGAGACCAACTTGACACATGGTGCACGCCCACAAATTATGGCCCTAAATTCTCAGATGCTCATCGTTTTCCACGATTTAGTTCGCTGCCCTCTAGGATTTACTTTTAAATTACATTTGACCCTTTTTAACTAACTAATTACTACTTTCTTATTCTAGTAATTTTCATAATATCTTCCCAGTTCATATTAACAATATTTGGGGACTCACACAATGCTAATTGTCAATTAAAACATGCATAATTGCATGTGGGGCTCCCATTAGTCACAACAACTAAACTACAAATTAACAGCATCAATTAATGTTATTCTAAAAGTGTTAGGTATAAAGTTTAATATTAGACCTATTATGGTAGTATTTATATAATAAATCACAAATTAATTCGGTTCACAAATGATTTTGGTTTACCTATAAAAAATGTACGTAATATAGCACTAATCAAGTTTGACTTTGGCTGGAAACACCATTTCTTCAACTCTCCGAATATAAAATAAAAGTCTACCTTTTTTTTTTTTTGGAAGGAAACAAACTAAATTTATTTCAATAAATCACATTTAGCAATGTCTAAAAGCCAAGTAGGAAAGTTCTCTAACCACACCAATTCCTTTTTCTCCTGACGAACAAGCTGGGCAAGTCCATGGGCAGCAAAAAAAAAAAAAAAGTCTACCTAATTAATTGAATATATCTGAAAAGGTAATGGCCTGATTAAATAACTAGATATCTATTACTAGTTATTTAAATAAAATAATCTCGCTAAAACACCCATATAAATCAATGAGTTACTTGACGGGAACTTTTTGCCATCTCAATATTTTAACTTAATCAATATGGTTATGGATGGACACAATGACGAATGAAGGGACTTTAGCTTCTATCATTTTCATTTTTATTTTTTTATTTTAAAATTTATAAAAATTATCGAAAATTATTTTTAGTTCCTAATTGATGCTTCAAAGATCAAAAAATCAAAACATGAAGTATTTCAACTTCTACCAATATTTTTTTCTACAACTCCCAATAAATATGGCTACAATAAGTCAAATTATGAGGAGTCAAATACTGCTAATATCCTAAATATATCCACATGCCGAGGAGGCGTAATTTCTGGCAGATTTACTCAAACAGAATTAAATGTAACAACAAATTTTGTAATGTATAACAAAAACCGCACGCTATGTTTATCCCCAAAATAATAAAATAAATTGAATGAATCGACAGAAAATCGTGAGAAAAAAGAAAAAGAAAAAGTGTTAGAAATGCATGTGGGTGTAGGGTCAATGAGATTAGCAATTGGTAGTTCAAGTTGGAACAAATACATGTGCAATATTTCTTGCTAAATTCACATATATTGGATTTGATTCACTTCTTGTGGCTCTCAAATTTCACTGTCATTTTCTGCATTATTATATACTCACCATTTCTTATATGCATTTTCCTCTGTATAAATAAGGCCCTCTCACTCGCTACTTATTTTGTACTAAGCTCTCCATCTTCCCCCCTCTCTCTCCCTCTCTCAAGAAAATTACATTTGGTTTCTTCTATCTATCTCTCAATGGAACCCCAACGCCCACTTGCTTCTCTCCCTCTCCTAGTCCTCTCGTTCGCCGCCTTGTGTTTACGCGGCGCTTACTCCGACTACGGCGGTTGGGACAGCGCCCACGCCACTTTCTACGGCGGCGGTGATGCTTCCGGCACCATGGGTGAGTTGAAAATATATTCTTTTGTTACGTTTGCATGAGTCGTGGCCTACATTTGGACCACGTTAATATTTCGTAGTCATGTCCAAATCATGGTCCTACCATTTTCATCTTTAATTATTCATGAAGTAATATTAATTGGAGCAGTTAATTACATACTTACTTCAAATTTACTATGGCAAACTTTGATTATTGAGATTCTCACAATCTGTTAAATGCAGGAGGTGCTTGTGGGTATGGTAACTTGTACAGCCAAGGATACGGTACAAACACAGCTGCGCTAAGTACTGCTCTTTTCAACAATGGGCTGAGCTGTGGGGCCTGCTATGAGCTGACCTGCTCCAGCGGCTCCCAATGGTGTCTGCCCGGCACCATCACCGTCACTGCCACTAACTTCTGCCCGCCTAACCCGTCACTGCCCAATGACAACGGCGGGTGGTGCAATCCTCCTCGCCAACATTTTGATTTGGCTCAACCCGCTTACTTGCAAATTGCCCAATACAAAGCTGGAATCGTTCCCGTTTCTTTCCGAAGGTACTTTCACATTTCTTCAAAAATTCATTAAGTCATATTTATTGTGCAATGATGAAATGAAATATAAAATTAAAGAATGACATAAATTACAATGGATCTCAAGCATACTTATATAGTGATACTCTATTAATACATACATATATATATAGAATAAGTGTCATTATATAAAAATTGAGAAATCACTAGGATTCATAAAGGCATTTCCAAAGTAAGTTACTAATCTCAACATATTTAATGTTATGTGACAGGGTGCCTTGTCACAAGAAGGGAGGAATAAGGTTCACAATCAACGGGCACTCGTACTTTAACTTAGTCTTGGTCACGAACGTGGGTGGGGCCGGGGACATTCAGTCCGTCTCAATTAAAGGCTCCAATACGGGGTGGCAAGCCATGTCAAGGAATTGGGGCCAGAATTGGCAAAGCAATTCCAACCTCAACGGCCAATCCCTATCTTTTCAAGTCACCACTAGCGACGGAAGGACCATCATTAGCAATAACGCTGCGCCGGCTGGTTGGCAGTTTGGACAAACATTTGAAGGGGCACAATTTTAATTACATAAGTTGAAATTATAGCAAGTATTTGAGAAGTGTCATTTTTTTGTCTTTTAAAAAAAATTAAGCCATTAGACCAGACAGAAAAAAAAGGTTTCAAAGTTCAAGTGAGATTAATTATTAGTGTATATTGGCATAAAGGGTGAGAGATTTGGAAGAGGCTCAAGGAGCTGTCGCTCTATTGCTGTGGTGGTAGGTTTGCACCCGCTTAGGCCGGTATGTATGCACCCAATATCAAATAGGTGCATATTTCTCCCCTTTTTTCCTTTTTTCTTTTTTCTTTTTTCTTTTTCTTTTTCGTTTTTTTTTTTTTTTTTTTTGTGGGTTTGGTTTTGAAATGATATTTAGATGGTGGCTATAAATGGATGCTTCCATCTAGGATATCTTATATGTATAAGTTTGTAGATTTAATACTTGATTCAGTAAAAATACTGAAATTGAGATTACTGAAATGAGATTTCTAATTTTTACTGAAATTGAGATTACTGAAATGAGATTTCTAATATCATATTTATGTGTCATGACTTCTTATTGGTCCTTTGTTTTTATTTCCTTGAAGGATGAATTGTTTCTTTATAGAGTTGTGAATTGATCAATGACAATTATGAAATATATTTATAGAAAAACAATTATAACAAATTAAAAATAGACGAAGAAACTACATTATTTTGTGGCAGAGAACTAGAGTTGTGAATTGGCTGACAATTTTGAAACCTGTTTATAGAAAAACAACTCTAACGAATTGAAAATAGAGGAATAAACTCTACCAGAAGAGCAAAAAATTGGAAAGGAAACGTGCATCTAGAATTAACTAGAAATAGAGGAAGAAACTATCCTAATTTGTGCACCTGGAATTAACTAAAAATAGAGAAAGAAACTATACTAATTGGTGGCAGAGAACAAAAAAATAAATGAAAATGGAGGAAGAAACTACACTAGAGTACTAATTTGTGCATCTGGAATGAACTAAAAATAGAGGAAGAACTATACTAAACTGTACTACTTTGTGGCAAAGAACAAACTATAAATGAAAAAGACGAAGCTTTAATATGGAAGTGTCTAAAAATAGACGAAGAAACTATAAAAAACAATGGTAAACTATTTACTAATTTGTGGCGGAGAACAAAAAGCTTGAATATGGAATCTATACTAATACTTAAAGCCATAAATGTGGCTTCCTGCCAAATTTGATGATATTTGAGAACAATATATAGCCTATTTTTTTTACAGCTAATGTTTCACTTTGTCACATATTTTTTATCATAAGATAATCACTGCTTCCAACAATAGAAGCTTCTCCAAAAAGCTGTGTTTCTGAAAAATCCTATTAAAAATATTCACGATTTTCAATGCCAGAAGTTTATCCAAGAAGCTAAATTTCTGCAGAAGCTATCTTTGGAAGCCATTGACTAAATTTGAATTCAAAATTCAAAAATGGAGCCAAAATGCCAAAATCATTGCTTATAAATACCAGCTCCAACTATTGGCAGAATGCCATTTTCAAAATCAGATATTTGTTTATATTTCATGTTTGTTTGTCTTGG
>JAYDZE010102818.1:0-24062 GCA_034509125.1 Monilaria moniliformis
TATATATATAACAATTTAAAAGGACGTATACTAAAAATGAAAAAAAAATACCATCATCGCCCCAATTTAATTATTTTAATTTCATTTTTAACTTTCAATAACTAAAACGCCGTTATTGTAAAAAAATTATCATGATGGATCCGTCATGCCGATCTATTTCGCAAAACTAATGAATGTTAAATTATATATATAATAGGATTAAATCATATCCTTAGTGTATAACAAAAACTAAATATAACTGATTGGATTTAATAATAGATGGTCATGATTTAATCTAAACGTGTATCATTACAGTAGATTATATAAATCATCAAAAGGTTAAAAATATCATACATAATATCTTCCAAGTTTTTAAATTTGATAGTTGCCTAGAAACGTGGAATAATAACTGCAGCATGTATTCACTCACTTATGGTAGCATATCTTTAGCCAAAACAACCCGTCTTCTTCATTAAGTTGGATATGAAACATCATTATACCCAAATTTATGAAAAATAGTTAAAATATTTGTACAAATTTGTGTTCCATAAACAACAACTACGTATATCATGTATCATTTTATTACATTCAGGATATCATTATCGCACATATGCTTTGTCATTATAACAAACAACTGATAAATAACAATCATGTTATGCTATGTTCCATTAATGCGAATATATTACCACTTAATGTTGATTATCATGAGCACTGTGCCAAAACCATTATATTGAATATCGATAATCAATAAATGTGAATTTATAGATAACATGTAATTTCTTTTACAACAATCGTTAATCATCAAATACGACAATAGTATCATTATACAATATTACTTTCATCATTCCATCGCTTCTACAACAGTTCTCAATATGTATAAATCAACTTGATATATGTAGACAACGATGCACATACCTTCAGAGCAAGTGTCTTCGTCTAGACTAAAGTTATACCAACACTAGAACAATACGAGTTCGAAAACGCACAATCAATATCTGACATCCTAGAATAATGATGATGAATGCTGATGCAGCTAATTCTACTTCTATATGTTGAACGACTTTATAGGATGAATGACCTAAACAAACAATTATAAATCTCTATAAATTTGTTGTCTAAGTTTTTTTTTTTTTTTTTGAATCACCATAACATGGAATGTATATCATTATAATAATGAATTTACTTCATTATAATGCAAGTTCTGACATACTTATATATTTCATTTTTTCATACAAATTTTTTCATGCGAACATATGCAATTATGATTTTGTTAGGATCCTCATAAAATTACCTTTAATTTGATATATGATTTGTGAAAAAATAATTTAAACCGATAGAGTTTTATGTAATTTAAAGTTTTGAGATATTTTAGAAGAGAGGAAGTGTGTATCAATTGAAATTGAAAATAAAATGGTCCATTACAAATTCAAAAATATACTCTCTCCCTATTACAAATTCAAAATAAAATGGTCCATTACAAATTCAAAAATATCATTATAACACAAATTATGGAAAAAATAAAATTGATCATAGTTTTGCATTAAAAATGGTTCTGATTTGAATACACCCCTATATATATGTATGGATATTTGAGTTACTATTGATAATATGAGATCTATTTGGATAATCACATATTATTTGTGGTATTTTTGAAAATTTTGTCATTATTCACATGGAAGCCAAACACCTTTGTCAATGAAAAAAAGATATGATTATTTGACATGATGTTTTTATACCATAATACCTATTTTTATTTCTCATAATTATATTTTATGTTTTGGCTAATGTATTTATATGCTATTTCAGATAGAGATAAATTTAAGTGACTTTCGATAAATAAAACGCCGTTGTTTTAATTTCTTTTTATCATGATGGATTCGTCATGTCGATCGATTTCGCAAAACTAATGAATGTTAAATTATATATATACATATATATATATATGGGTATTTATAATATGAGATGTTTTAGGATAATCACATATTATTTGTGGTAATTTGAAATTTTTGTCATTGTTCACGTCTTTGTCAATTAAAAAAATCATCAATAATTTAGAATATGTGCATATGATTTCAAGTATTTTGGATAATCTAATGAAAAACGAAATAGATGATCTCATGCACTAAATTTCAGGCAAGATAATAGAAAATTATTGAACATTAACTATCATAGTTATATGGTCTGAGAAGATAGTATATGAAAATGAATTATGAAGTGGAATTATTTGCCTGCACGTGCGATGATAATGTAACCAATTTAAGCAATACTACTGAAGTTGTGACAATTTGTAAATTCCAACTTTCCACTGCTACATTTTTATTTATTTATTTTCTGCACAAAATTATTACAACTGACCAATGAAATCAATATATAATTGAAAAAATTGAAGGAATTGTGAGAGAGCACTAAAATATGAAATTGTTGGATATATAGTCTCTCAAAATCTTATAATTAATTGAATAATTCAAATTCATGTTTTAGTTAAAATACAAATTCGATATATCTGTCGAAAAATACAAATTTGTTTTCCATAATATTCAGATACAAATTTGTTTTCCATAATATCTGTACGATGTTATTTCACGAAAGTTGACAACTTTTTCTACTCGTTTCTATCTATATAAAAAAATGATGGCTGTCGCGGCAATTTAAAGCCAATAAATAGAGAAATAAATTATTGAACTCTCAGATTAAAAAGATGGAATAAATTGCCCGAGTATTAATTGATTATTTTTATATTATTGGTTTTTTCAGAGAATTATTAATATTGCATTGGTCCATATCTTACAAATTAAAATTGCATTCATAGATAAGTAGCTCTCCTACAATATTCATGTTTTATGCAACTACCATATATTATATAATATAATTTAATTTAAAATAGAAGCATCAACAAATGAAATTAAATATGGCTGGGGAAAGAGTAAATGCCAACCAGATTTCTAACGACAACATTGGATATTACAGATTCTTCTTCTCTATACAATTTTCACATTTTTTTAACCAAGGATTTTGCCATTTTTTTTATATTTACAATATTGTTGAAAACCTACTCAGATTAATGTATTAAATTATATTAATGGAGTTACAGTGAATAATATATGCATTAAATATACAGAAATGTCTAAAAACAAATTATGCTCTATAAGTATGCATTTCCTTCGTCCTCAAACAATTGTACACCAATAAAACGAATAATTTTACTTTTTTTACCATTAGTTATTTATTGAAATTTTCATTGAAGAAAAAGGTAAGATATGATGTTTTGAAATCACTTTTCCTATAGAATTTTGAAATGTGACACTTATTAGGAGATCATTTTAATTTCAAATTAAATTGGATTCTGAGAATGAACGAGTACATTAGATGAAACATCGTCATTTTGAAATTGAAGGAATATGCATACTTAATTGGTAGCTAAAAGTAGGGGTGGGTCGGTACGGTATATCGTATTGAAACTGTCATACCGTATACCGTATACCGTATACCGTGCCGAAAATACTGTTATGAGTAAATACCATACTATTACCTTATCGAATTTTTCGTTATACTGTATTCTGGTATACCAAAATTTCGGTATGGAGAATTTTCAATACCGTTATCGTACCATGTTCTCGTTATACCGTACCGAAATTCGTTATATCGTGAGTTACGGCATACCGTCATACCGAAATACTGTTTCATACCAAAATTGTATAATATTATAAATAATTTTTATATTATAAATATTTATTAATACTATAAATATATTTAATATATATATATACGGTATGGTAAGAGAATATGGTATATGCCGTACTTTTCAGTATATATCGTAAATACGCTATATACCAAATTTTCAGTAATACCGCGCTATACTGAAATTCATATTGTTACCATACTGTAACCTTCTGGTACGGTATCATACCTTACTGAAATTTACGGTATACCAAAATTTTGATATTTTTGGTATTTTTTCGGTACGATAAGTTCGGTATGCCGGTATTTTGGTATTTTTCCCCACCCCTAGGACAGACTACACCTCAAACAAAATCACCCGAAACTGTTGAGTCCAACTGATCGATCATAGCTCAACATACACTAAGATACCTTATGAGATCACTTTAAGGGATAATAAACGTCGACACCAATTTACATAACTACTCTACTCGCTCAAAATGGAAAGAAAATGAATATTCCATCCTTTCATATGGGTACTACATGCTCCAGCTTTTCTATACTCGGCCCATCTGAGACAGCGGATGCCTCAACCATCTGAGGCTCATCCACCATGTTAACAAGGCCTCGTCGGAACGTCATTTTCACGACTATGTGTAATTTCATTGTGTTCTTTTTATTTTAATTAAAAGTCATGTATAGAGTCGGCAGATAAGATTTATGAGTATAAATAGGAGTCTCTTTAATTTATTAATTATGCAATAGAATTATATTTTCTCTCTGAATCCTAAACTTCATCTATCGCATCCCTTATCTCTTTTGCTCTTCTCTCCCTTTTCGCAATTTCTTCTCTCCGAATAAGTCAATCCCTCATTGGCTTGTATCAACTGGTGATTTCATTGAGAACTCATGAGTGCCCCTCGATTCTCTAGCGTTGATCCCACAGGTTAGATTTCCGAGTTCAACAATATTTTGATTTCTTTTTTACTCTTGATGCCGATTGTCTACGTTGGGTGTTGCTATCGATCGACCACCCGGCATCAAAGTGGTTACGAGATCATTGATTTACTAATCTGGATAGTTCATGGGAGGAATTTTTTATTGTTGTTCGACTACGGTTTGATCAGGGGTACTATGCCAATTCTTTTGAGGAGAAGGCATTTGTGGCTACTTTGTTTCATCGCCGCTCTGTCCCAAATGATGATGACTTGATTCAAGATGATGATCACCTGATGCAAGGCATAGAATGTGCGCACCATGAAGATCACACCCCGTTGGAATCTCGGAAGCCCGACTTATCAATGGATGGTATCTCAAGTCATGACATTGTTGAATCCGACGTTGAGTTGGATTACTTAGAGCTCCCACCGTGGGATGAATTTACCACAACGCCACTTTCAGCCAGATATTTGATTCAGAATATTATGAGATTGTCGCGTTGTTGTCCAAACCGCACCACACATCTTTTGTGTTGGCCACTCGGACGTCTTTTAAGACGTTACTCAATGAAGTCTCCACCGTGGTTGAATCCACACTAACCGTGTGGTACTCTCTCATGGTTCTTAACAAATGGAATTCGATGATGATGTCAACTTTACCTATTCAGCTTCCGATGATGCGATGGATTGTGCCCTGCAAGAGTTGGGCTTCTTCGCGAATTTCTGTACGAATACAATATTGCATGCAACGCAGCCTGATGTTACCTTTGGGAGACTCCATGCCATTGTGAAATTGGATCTGCGCTGGATGAGTTTACCTAACCTTGATGGTGAAGAAAAATGAGATTGTGAATTTGATCCAGGCGGTTATTTTGTTATCAAGGGTGCTGCAAAGACGTTTATTGCTCAGGAACTTATAGAACATTTTATGATGCTTCATCAAGATATTTATACCCCTGATTTTATTATGGCTATAGGTTACGTGATTAGTCAGATTGGATATGATACTTTAAGTGACGCTTTGTCATACAAAGTGTCTTTCTTTTTTGTACACAATGATTATTTTAAGGAGGAACCGTTTGTAAGACACATGCTTGAGTGCAATCAATGTGGTGTAAAAATCATAAGGAGAGATTTTCTTACTGGATGTTGGGCTCCTTATATCACACATGCAATCTCCCTAAGACCGTGCTATGATGCCGACACTAATGGCGGTGAAGTAGTTGCTCAACTACTTAAGGAGCCAGCTATAGGGAAAGATGTTATTTCTTCTAAGCTCTATGGATCAAGAAGGTTGTATGATGCCTTTGTCCTTGAGTATCGGCTCCAGAGAGTTTTGAGGAATGATACAGTTGTTCCTGGTTGGAATGCATTTGCACAAGCTGAGCTTAACTTTCACACGCCACCAGCCGACGTAACCAATTATCAGAGTACCTTAATCAGAGTGATTGAATACTTCAAAATCCTGCATGGAGGTCACCCTCATCCTCCAGTTAAAATGGGTTTCCTAACGCGTTCGATGGACCTACATGCATTAACTAGTATTCAAAATAGTAGTCCACTTCACTCACGCGAAAGTCTTGTTGTAGCTGCAATGTTTAACTTGGAGGAAAAAATTCTTGTAGCTAGAACATCAGGTAGATTAGATGTCATGGGAGGATTTGGAGATTATTCAGGACGCTTAATCATGTTGATGCCTATTAAAGAGGGCCCAATGTTAGTATTCAACAGAGTCATCTAGTCCAGCAGAGGTTGTGGATACATGCTAAGGCCAAACAACAATATAAAGAACAATTCGCCATACCAGTTCTCCAAGTTGAATCAGTTGGTTCTGATCTTAGTCACAAAGCCCCTACTTTTGACATGTACTTGTCTGAATTTTTGGTAGATGGGCATCCTATTTCATATGCGAAAGCAAGCCACTATTTTGCTCAGCACCCGTCACATAAGTGGGCAACATATGTTGTTGTCTGGTATTGTTGATTAAATTGGGCAGTATCAGTATCCTGATTATTGTTGTTGTCCCGGAGAGCACATGTGTATCATCTTCCGCTACAATTGAAGTAACAACAATTTCTATTGTGGCTGCTTCTCATGGATTAGCTCTTGCACCAAGAAATCTTACTTTGCTTTTCCAAAAGGTCGAGAATCATTTTGTTGGTACTCCATGTGGCGTGATGGATCAAGTGGTTTCTACATGTGGTGTAGAAAACAAACTGCTAGCAATGTTGTATCTGCTTGCCGAAGTCTCGGGTCATGTGGAATTCCCTCATCACATACAATTTTGGAGGATAAACTCAGGGATACGACTCCGTGTCGGTGGTGCAGATTATGAGTTTGTAAGAATTGGCACATTTATGGGTAGGGAGATGATTAAAACCATAGCATTTGAGCACTTTCGCTCCCACATATCCAGTCATAATAAAAAGAAAGTTGAAGGTCTTCATAATGGTGGAAAGGGGTTTGTTGGCTGTAATTTGGGAGCTACACTACATAATTTTTCATTTGTTAATCCAGCCACTTAAGTATGTCGACTTGGGGGATTCTTTTTTAAACTACTTGGATTTCTGCTCATGGTCCCTTCTGTGATGAATGCTTTTCATAACACGGGTGGAGTACGCAAATCCCACAACACTATCATGTTCCTAGTGATCAAATAACGAGATCCTGAGAAGGTTATATTGAACGACACAACAACACAGATGGAAAATTTACCTGATCCACAGGCCGACCATACCATTATCGCGGCAGATATTTCGCGTATCAATTCCCTCGTTGGTTCTCCTAGCCCACGCTTCCTTAGGGAGATTCGTCTTCGTTCCCTTTTCTCCACCTTGAGGACAAGGTGCTTCCTAACCCCGAAGGAGTTGATACAGGTACTACATGCTCCAGCTCTTCTACGCTCGGCCCATCCGAGGCCCATCCACCATGTCAAGAAGGCCTCGCCGGAACGTCGTTTTCAAGAAGGCCGAGGCCCATTCACGACTATGTGTAATTTCATTGTGTTCTTTTTATTTTAATTAAAAGTCGTGTATAGAGTTGACACATAGGATTTAGGAGTATAAATAGGAGTCTGTTTATTTCATCAATTAAGCAATAAAATTATATTTTCTCTCCAAAACCTAAACTTCATCTATCACCTCCCTTATTTCTCTTGCTCTTCTCTCCCTTTCACAATTTCTTCTCTCCAAATAAGTCAATCTCTTAGTGGCTTATATCATCCTCTCATCTCTTATTATCATTCTGCACATATTTGCTTGAAATCTTTGACCGAGTGTAGGTAACAAAAGAAAGCAAGTAAATTACATGGCTGAAAGTGTATTTGACCACTTGAGCCATCAATTGGTATTATAATCAAAACCAACAAGTTATGGCATCTTCAAGGAGGTCCATTTCCTGACTTCAATGAATTCCCTTAGTTGAATACTTGCGTAATGTAAAAATCCCTAATAGATTAACTTACGCATGCTATACATCAAGATAGTTCATCATATTTTTAGGGATTTTGAAACTTGAATCGACAAAAACTCCCCAAATAGCAATTAACCCTTATTTTTACTTGGCATAATTTTTACCAAATTCTATATGATTAGTGTAGAATGTACATCAATGGTAAATAATGGGTTAAGAAAGTGGGTCTTGAGTTGTTTTTTTGTGAACAAGGAGTATTGTAAAGATAAAATATAAAAAGAGGTGTTAAAAAAAGTGCACACTCTTTGTAGATACTTAATAAGACAATTATTGCACACTTTTGATAAATAGATACATCACATACCATTTATGTCTACATGGTTGAAAACCTTCTAACATTTTCTATCATCAATATATGTGAAACATATATGTTTAGTCCTCAAGAAACTATGTTATTAAGTCAGTACATGGGGGTGAGTCTAATTTAAGACATTAATAGAAGGACTGAAAGGTCAAAATTAAAGCAGGTGCATATATTAAATTAGTTGGAAAAAAGTTGAGAAAATGCCACCCCAATATAATTTAATAATATAGACCAATTAATTAAGGACAACATGCACAATTAATCCACACTCCAGACGGCCGCAAAAGGCCACCCTCTTTGTTAGCCGGCTTTCCTCATACTGTCACACACTTCATCACTTTCCCACTCTACCTTTCCTCCCCTTCTCATTGGAGGACTTACATCTCTCTCTCTCTCTTTCTCTTTCTCTCACCCTCCATACATAGACACACGCTCTCTCTCTCTCTCCTTAAATTAGTGAGTTTAAAAAGATTCTGAGTCTATGGGGAGATCTTCTAAGCCAAAGAAAACTACTGTTAACGACGACAGTAGCTCGAACAACAACAACAATAATAACATTGTGGGCAGGGTTAAGAGCAGAAGGACGAGAAAGAGCATCACGAGGGAGTCTCCGCAGCAACGTAGCTCCGTCCACAGGGGTGTCACAAGGTATTTTATTTAATATTTTTGCATGCTGTCCATATTTCTTGATTGATTGATTTGTTCAATATTATATAAATATTTTTTGTATTATCTTGTTGTCAATCACTATATCTTCTATATTATTTTAGTTTATCATTATTTTGGGTTGAAGTTTGGATATATATATATAAATTATGTTAATCTCAGGCACCGGTGGACGGGACGGTATGAAGCTCATTTGTGGGACAAAAATTGCTGGAATGAATCCCAAAACAAGAAAGGAAGACAAGGTCAGTAGCCTTCATATTATTTTTGGTTATTTTATTTTGAAGAAAAATGTAATTTCACTTTCTGGGGTTTAAGATAGCAATTAATATAGCCCCAAAAATGGTTGTATTCTTATTACTGATGTGATTTTACTCATTGTTGCCGTTTCCCTCCCTGAATTTTTGCTGGATGTCAATGGTGGTTGTGGTGGGATCCTACTAAAATGCAGTATATCTAGGTAAGTCCAATTACCATATCAAATATTTGTTATTCGGATCTTCCATCTCTTTCACCGTAAACAAATAACTACGTATATAATAAAGAAATAGAGCAATTAAAGTCTACTTTCCTTTCTGGTGATGAGTAATATGGAACTGAAATGTTTTTTTTTCTTGGATTTGATTAGCATTGGCTTTGTTCAATGGATCTTATCTCATATTTTTCAGGTAAAAAAAATCCTAAATAGAATAAAATAAAACAATTTTGGCACTTTGAATTGGTTTTAGGGGCCTACGATGACGAAGAAGCAGCTGCACATGCTTATGACTTGGCTGCATTGAAGTATTGGGGACAAGATACAGTGCTTAATTTTCCAGTAAATTCTCTATGATTTAATATTTTTCCATTTTTCAAAAATCGACATGAAAATCGTGATTATTTTATATTTTCCTTGAAAGGAACTGGTGGAAAAAAAAAATTAATGACTTATTTTCCCGTTACTTAGCTCTCGATCTATCAAAAAGAACTCAAAGAAATGGAAGGTCAATCGAAGGAAGAGTACATTGGTTCACTAAGAAGGTAGGTATAATCAGTTTAGGAATTTGTTGTAAATTGTTTAATACATCACTATGTTAGCTTACTATAAATGGAAATAGAGATTGTATTTAGTGAGAGAGAGATTACACGAAATCCGTTTAATTCCTCCAATTTTATTTTGTATTATCTTAAAAGTTAAATCTTGGTGTTGCAACATATATGGAAAGCAAGAAAGAAAGAAAGAAAGAAAAAACTAGATTCATGGTTAAGGTATGTATAGTTCTGAATGTTTGTCCCGACTTTCCACCTCACAATATAATTTAATTTCTCTTGTCATTTTATTAAATATATCACGCCCTAAATTGTTTTAAGCTTTTATTAAGGGATATTTTCAGACGTTTTGGCTTGTTTATTAATAATAATTGTTAAAAAAATCTAATTGCAACGAGTGTATATGAATACAGACTGACACTATATTATTATTTATTTACAGAAAAAGTTGTGCAAATTAACGTCATTAATTGATTATCTTCATTTTTTCATCAAATAAAATTGCAGGAAAAGCAGTGGGTTTTCTCGTGGCGTATCAAAATATCGAGGCGTCGCAAGGTAAGCTTTAAATTTTAATTGAAATTTTAACAACATTAAATTGTTTTTCTCTAGGAACAAGAACGTGACTAGAATTAAATCAAGATAGTAAAGAAAAAAAAGTGATGGAATTATAATACTCTAATTGAAATTTACTTTTCATGATTAATAAGATAGATAATTGGATATTTTTATTTTTATTAATAAAAAAATTCTAATTTCACCATTTAAACATAATATGAATCAAACAAAATTAACTAAAATGATAAGAGTTATATATTAAGAGTCATGTGACATCCCAAAGTTTCAATTTATGTAATTAAATAAACAATTAATTAACTTATATTAGTTTTTATGTATTTTGTTTAATTCTCAAGTAATCGTCTACTCGGAGAATGACGAGTTCTCAACCAAGTTGTAGTTCATAGAAATTTATACAGGGTCCACAGAAGAAAAAAAAAAAGAAGTCAATATAAGCTGACAACTACAAAAGATTGCTGCATTTCTTGTTGAATTGGACGAAATTGTTGTGATCAAATAAATATGAAAATCTGAAATCAAATTAAGGCCACATGATTATAAATTTTCGATGTTAATTTTTGTCACATTGAATTTATGCCGTTTGTGAGCAGACATCATCACAATGGAAGATGGGAAGCTCGAATTGGAAGGGTCTTCGGCAATAAATATCTCTACCTTGGGACTTTTGGTAACTTCATATATTCTATTTATTTTTATATTTCTTCATGAGTTATTTATATTTAAAATCTTCATTTTCTGGATTATATAAATATAGCATGGCCAATTGTTGATTTGCTCGATTTATGATAAATTAAGTTCAAACACCCTAAAGACAGAAAAGAATACGCTCGGAGTAATGAGAATTAGTTGGAAAATTTGACTTACAATAATGAAACAAAAATGTTGCTTACCAACATAAACAACCATACATAATTAAATATCGCAGTCACGTCATTAATAACAATTAATCAACCTTGTATCCAGAGGCACATGTCGTTTCATGATTTCGCACTCTCTTACACCTATTTGTCCTAGCATAATAGTGCCAAATATGTAGGTGAAGTTAGTTACATACAGGCTATTGCTTGATAAAGAAAAGGACAATTTTAATAAATTCTTTACCTGATTAAGTTTAAACTTCTACATACGATTTGTTTATATTAACCATAATCAAATTAACTCACAACTTTGTAATATATTGCTTGATATTTCAAAATTATCAAAGAATTCATGAATGCCAAAAATTTATCTTAAATCCAGGATTGAAAATATCAGCTTGTTTTACATTGCACAAGTCTTAATTTGGGTATTAGAGTGGCAATTTCGTGGCTATTCCTACGTTAATTTACTATTGTTTCCTTAAAGAAAAAACATAAATTCCTTTACATTTAGCCATAACTTCAATTAATACATTATTGAAGTCTCATAAATTAATCTAGTGACAATTTTATTTAATTAGTGACATAAAAAATTGAAGTATTCCTCGTCACCAAAACAACATCGTTTATAATAAATATTTTCTGAAAAATAATATTAAAAACAAAGAAAACATAAAATGGCAAGGTGGCGAGGATATTGAACGAATTTAATGGGTACTTTATGTAAGTAAAAGCAAGCAAATGTAGTTGGCAGCTAGCTATATATTATTCTTATATCCCAACCCTCAACTGCTAACTATAGGTCTGCTATTTATATGCTGTATGCTTTCAATTATTTAAGAACATCAATTTCCGCCGTTTCCCACCGAATTTTCATGCAAATTGCACTCCGAAATTTATTATTGTATATGAAAACCATTTGAATTACCCATATATTTACTCTCGAATTAAATATTATTTCCTACAGCTACACAAGAAGAAGCAGCGACTGCCTATGACATGGCAGCAATCGAGTACCGTGGAATTAACGCCGTTACCAATTTTGACCTCAGCCGTTACATTAATTGTCCTCGGCCTCCAAATAACCCTCATCCGATCGGTAACGATAAAGTTGAATCTAATCCCATGCAGGAACCTAAGCAAGAATTAGGCGAGGGCAAATTCCGCTACCACCACCACCGGAGCAAGAGTCCTATCAAAACCACCACACTGCCACCGCATTGTGGTGGTGCCGGCACGCCCTCTTCGGCTTTAGCGCTTCTTCTACAATCTTCAAAGTTCAAAGAGATGTTGAAGCAAACGACATCGTTTATTGACCCGTGTAGCCCTTCTGGACCGGATCCGGACCCCCCGAAGAGCAGCTTCCCCGACGATATCCAAACGTCGTTCGACATGCAAGATTCAAGCACATTTGCTGAGGCACATGGCATCGTCTTCGGAGAGTATGATTCATTTGCGTTGCCCATGTTTGAATGTGAGATTAAATAGTAATTGAGACGGAAGAAAGAATTAATAATCTAGAGATGGAGAAGACATTCTTTTTTTTCTTTTTCCTTTTGTGAATATAAAAAGCCAAAAACAACTCATGGCGAGATACTACAAAGATTCAAGGTTTCTTGAAGTAATATAGTAGAAGAGAAAAAAATTATAATTGATACGATCTTGTAGATGTAAATGGATATATTGACATTGGTTTGATTCTATGCGCAAATAAAAATGTATTATTTTCCAGACTAAAGAATCACATCCGAAATCTTATAGATTTAAAAGCAGAAAATACTATTTTAGATTTCAATATTTGATCCTTTCACAATTATACTCCAACTTAATTCCAATTACAAAGTAGTGCCTATACTATAACTATCACTGTTGTTAATAATTCTATCATATATAAATTTAAAAAATTATTATTTTATTGTAGCATCAATTAACATCGATCCTATTATTTGTAGCTGAAATTGAGACCACAACAAAAATCCTATTAACTTAAATACAAAATTTTTGTTGGGGTTTGAATATTCCAATAAAGGAATCCCCTATCCAATATCTTTCTATGATAATATAAGAAAAACTTAACAGATTTTCATATAATCCTACTTAACTAGAATGAGAATCACAACATGTAAAATAGATTATTTAAATCCTAAAGAATATTTTTGTAGTTGGTTCAGATTACTTACTTGTGTGAATCTCCAAATATCAGACGATGGTTTGCTCCTTCTCCACGTGTAGATCTTGAATTCTCAACCTTAGAACTTCTAATCTGTTCCCAATTCCTAGGTTTGAATATTGATGTGGGCAAATACTATCAAACCTATAGGACTAGAGAAAGGATGAGAAAACTCAAAATGGACGCTAGGGTTTGAGAATTTCGAACCCTAGCAGTGGGCGAAATTTTATGTGTGTGTTATATTTATCTCCTCCTTCTCTCCTATTTATAGAATACGTAAAGGCAGATTAGGGATCCAAGGCAATTTGGACTAGGCCTCCCTATTGGGTTTACACTAATTAAATTGAGCGTTAATTTAATATAAACCCAATATAATACTAATTTGTACCATTATAGAAATTAATATTCACTTATCCCTCCAAATCCAAATTACAAAGAATCTAGATTTTCTTTTTAATTAATTTATTTCTCGTGTTTAAGATTTTAATATCCATTAATTAATTTAAGCCTGCTACTAGCTTTAGTTATTTCTTGAGGATATTATCAACTCGGACTCTCCCGGGACACAATTTAGTGCAATAACAATCCTAGCACCTCTAAATATTAATCACCACTTCCCAAGATATCAAGTTTCTTGGGCTACGAAAAACCTGCACCTTTTAATAAATCAAAGCAATGCATAATGAATATCGTATGCTCAATGTTATATACAAAGGTTAAGAAATAAATAATCACCGAGACCTCGTCTTTCACTAATCAGCAAGAAAGACTTATCTTAACGTGAATCCATTCACTGATATACCACACCAGTGCCATTTGTTTACCAAGGTTAGTAAACTTTTGGACTTACACTGCAAACTTTCACGATAGATTGTCTAAGTCTATCTAAATTGTGAAACTTTAAGTTTTCTTCTGCAAGAAACCGACTGAGAGACCCTCAGTGATAACCTGATCACCCACTAAGTCTATAGTACAGAAGACTTAGACATGTTTGCTCAATTTGTTGTAAGGCAACAAAGTATGAAATTGCAAACCAATGTGATAAAATAATAATTTTCTCATATATTAGGAAAGAAGGTTTACAAATAAAAAGTAGCTTGAAACTTATTTTTTAGTATATACCCTAATTATTTTCACACCAATTTCTCAAACCGGCATCGATTTGATGATGTGGTGTTAGAGTTACGTGAGGGTTCAAGGTGGAATTCTAACATCAAATGAATATCGTATAAAAAAATTGATTTTGAAAATTTGTAGTTCTAATCTAGGAGATTCTGGCCATGGTCTCAATTTCAGCTATCGATAATCGGATTGGTTGGTAAACAGCCATAATCAAGGAATGGAAGTTGATTTTTTTTACTAATAAAGTGGAATATAATATAGGTATTAATTTATAATAATCCATACATTGAGGTTTACACGTTTGCAGATAAAATAGGCATTTTCCCAATTGAACAATACTTTATTTGTGCGCGCAGGTTTAACTCATATTTTGCATTTGTATTTGTATTTGTCCGAAACTTTGCATGCATTATTCTTTGAGCTAATTATATACATTTGAGATCCAACTTACCAAATTTTGTGCTGCACTTATATTTTTTTCATATTTTTTCTTTGATTTTGTATACTTTGGTTTAATTATGTAATCATCAACTAGGGTTTATTCGACCCAATTAAACTATATTTTTATCTTTTGTCATTCAATTTCACTTTTATTTGTTAAAAAGTTATTATTGACAAATCCAAAATTAGGGTATATGTAGTTTTTTAACTTCAGTATTTGGGATAAAAGTTATATATCATGATAAATTTTATTATTATAATTTTTTATTATAATATATAGATAATAATGGAATATGACGGCACAACAAATTTTTTTGGGATATTGGCTTCCATCCCGATTAGGTAGGGTCTAAACTTATTTGTGGCCTTGGTGAGTAATTTGCAACTTTGCCTATATTTTTGTAAACCGCGTAATCCGATTACATTTTTTCTGTTTTCCGTTGTTTCACATTCACAACCAGGCAAAGATTTTCAAAAATCGACGGTAGTTTACATTTTAATGTGCCTCTAATTTTAAATTGTGACTATATATGGTGTTATCTCCTACTTGTTCTCGTGTTTTTCTTGTTCTTTTATTTTCAATGTCCGGCCTTGCTCGTCTAGCTCGACCACTTGTGAGTGTTGGGTATAGCAAAAATCGAACACTCAGAACTCATACATAGCTGGAGTTGAATAAAACTTTATAATGTTACTTGAAACAAATGCAGAAGCATAGCTGGAGATTTCAATATTCAGAACTTATGGAGATTTCAGTATTAATTGATGAGATACGAGAAAACTATAACTTAGACAGTTAGATTAGATTATATTTTACTATTACTCACCAAAATAATAAAAATTTGCTAAAATGTATATTAAGTACTATTTTTAGGAGTACAATATTGACTACTTTGTTCGTGACTTTCTTATCAAATTGGAGCTAGGATTTTACTGAACTAACAGAATATATATACACAACGGACAACAATTTTATATTGTTTCCCTTAATTTGGTTACAACTTCTAAGTACAGTCTGTTGTAAAATTTACGAGTTGGACTTTTTATTTGAATGTTGTTTATATATATCATAAGCGGTGAAGGAACTTCATCTTTCAACGGGGTGGTAAATCTGGAGAATCTCTGCACTCAATTGCCGAATCTTTCAGACAAAGAGTCATCCTCACATTTGTATTCTTCTTAATTCATGGCAAGTTGATGAGTTGACCAATATATTTTCTTAGTTCTGTTCTAAATGTGTTGCATAAAATGTAATGTGTTGCATAAAATGTATTCTGTACCATAACATATTGAACAGCCTAAGCACGTGGAACATGGGAAGCAAGAAATCAAGATATTGCTCTTTTTGATGACACTCATGTTACAAAATGGATACACATTGCTTAACAATTTAGTTCAGGCGACATCTTTCGTCAAGAACTTACCAGCCTAAACTTGCATAAAAATGGCCTTTTTCATCACCTTCTTGAAATGGAGCTCGAGATTTCAATGGTGAAAATCAGGATAAGCTTGTGTTCTGAGGAAGAACGGCTTTGGAGATTGGATAATTGCGTTTATACGGTGCAGCAAAGTTTGGAGTCCATGGACGCCAAGCACATGCAGAAGGCTTGATAACCAGTTAAAGGATATCTGCATTACAAGTAGGCACCATTTTCTTACTTCTCAATCCTTCAACATTACATGAGAGTTGGGGGGTTATGATCAATTCAATGTAGTAACTACCTGTAGTCCATCACATATTTAGATTTCCCCAGCCTTCCAAGTTGAAGGATAGCTTGCTTTCCGTTTTTCTATATACTCACAATAAAACACAAAAACTTAGTTTAATGAGCTGAAACAAGATTAGGAAAAGGAAGAATGCTGAAATCTTGAACTTGTTGAACTCTCACCTCCATAGTTAGTTGGAAGTTCTTAACAGAGCTCTGGATTTTGGGTCCTGCCCTTCCTCTGTCTCTGAAGTCTAACTCGTACTGTCTCGTGAACTAAGCAACACACGCAGAGAGAGAGAGAGGAAGAAAAGAAGACAGCCTTTATAGAGAGAGAAAAATAGAAATTGATGAACTGAATAAATTCATATACTAGTACATTTTCATCAAAATGATACCTTATTATATACAGGGACCTTTGAGAATAGGTGATGAACTCTATCCTTGCTTGCCTCCCATTCTGTTGGCAATCCATTGATATGTTGTATCTATGAGGATATCATTTCTTGATTAGATAGTGTCAACAAGTCAAAGAATACTTAAGAGTGATTCTCCGAGCATCATGTAAGATGGGAACATGAGATAAAACAAGATGGGAACCACTAAATGTGATAAAATTTTCCAATCTTTTCTTATCAATAAATTTGTAGCCAAAGAGAGCACACCTGATTTGTATTCTTTAGCTGCATAGATTGATGTTTTGGTATCCATGCTTTCATGCTTCTATAATTGCCACTCCATGTTGATACAGTAGCCATAAACCTATCAATCAATAGTAGGCACCAAATGTCAGCTATATGAATTCAAATTACATTACACAAATCACAACTTTTTTCCCAAAAATTCCCTCAAAGAAAAAAAAACAGATAAACATGAAGAAACTCGAAATAAGAAGCAATGACTTACTTGACAGCAGCCAACAATTTGGGGTTTTTGGTTAAGGAGTTGGAGTAGTGCCCCTACAACATATAAATCATCAAACTATCTTAGTTTCTTTCTAAACTAGTCGAATTCGGATTCATAGTAAAGCTCATCAGTTCCACTGACCTGATCCCATATATTGTACTTGGATCCGAGGATGTTAGAAGTGACTACCCCAATCAAACTATCTTCTGATCGACCCACAATGCCTCTTGCATTTTGAGCAACTATGAATTCCGATCTCCCTCTTCGCCTCCGATGATGCGCCACTGCAAGTTTGCGGTTTTGCCGCCCCTTGCCTTCCTGAGAAGAGCACCAAGGCCGATTAAAAACAAAAATAGTCACTCTTACAGTTTTACACATTATTATAATACTTCACAACCATCAGGCTGTTTGGTTGTGATTTGGTGATAGGTTGCCTACAATCACAACCACGAACCATCTTAATTGTGAATTGATCTTATTTTGCCACTAATTGACATTCTTAATAGTGAATTAAGGACAAAACAATAGTCTGAGCCAAAAATAGCTATTTTTATCTTTTGCTTATCTTTACAACAGCAAAGTGGATGTTCTGATATTTTATTCATGATCATACATGTTACAAAAATGGGAGGAAAAATGAATTTTGGAAAGGCCGCAAAATAAATGCCGTCTTACGTTGGTGTATAGAGTGTATAAAGTTCCACCATCAAATCCATCCGGAGATGATTCCTTCACTATAATGCAAGTACACCTCCCAACATCAACCGGCAAAGGCCTACACAACAAAGCTCTGCAAAAATACAATCCCACAAAATTTCATTTTCGTTGAATGGATATCAAACCTTTTTAAAACAGAGTCCTATTAATTCATTATAGCCACGACCAACCTGTTAGGCAAAGTCGACCACGACGACACAGGCGCAGACTCTGAATCAGAGTAGTCCCACACATTGGCCAAGTTAGATCTTCCCGAATCAACCGATTCCCAAACCCTGAGCCCGACATTCGAATCGGGCTCGTGTTTCTTGATGCATAGCTGAAGTGAAGAAGGCTTCAGCAAATTCTCTTTCATTTGGGATTTGGGTGTCGGAAATTCTTTCAAGACGGGCACGTTCTCATCAGCAGCGTGTTTCCGGCCATCGTTAACGGTCTTGATGTTTGGTGAAGAATTCTCTTTGTCGTCAGTGGCTGCGGCTAAGCTATGGCGTGTGCCTTCGTTGGAGTTTTTCTGGTCGATGAGGGGATTGCGGTAGAGCGAAGTGTAGGAAGACTGGAGAGAGATGGAGGTTTTCATGCAACCGGCCATGGATTTGGCCGAAGAAGCTAATGTTTTGGGTTTTTGGGGTTGAATGCGAAGAAGCTAAGATGGGTGTTTTTGACTTGTGATTGATGCTAGTAATAATGGGGCAACGGCTATTTGAAATTCAAATTTTGAATTTGGAAAGTGTATTGGTGCGAGCAGTGTGTGTTTTGCGTGATGACCAGCGGCAGTTTTAATGAATTCGTTTCGCGTGCATGCTTTTTTCTTTTTGTTTCTTTAAGTGATAAGAAATTTATATTCATTACTATAATAAGATTTGAAATAAATCTCACTCGGTATATATATATGTATTTATATACATACATGCTCTTTGAATAGCAAATTTTACGTTAAAAAAATATGTGAAATCTTGTATCTCATGGTTTTATTCGTATTTCATGTGAAATATGTGAATAGTCTTACTTGCTTCTAAATCTAACCTAATAAATCGATAATTATGAAAACATATCCAATAAATTGCATTTAATTACTTTAAAATCTAACTTAGGTAAACAATTGACATATTAAATTAATGGGTCATGATTTTAAGACATAATGTCTTTGCCATAATGGGGTTTAATTAGTAATTTTATATTATATTCTATTTTTGATTAATTTTAAAATTTGTAGTACTTTGTGTGAAGACTTTCTTACCCTCTAACTATTTTAGGCCAAAGGCTAAAGATATAATAAGATTTGATTTTTTTGTTGAAAAAACAAATCTAATATATTCCATAAATAATTTAAACCCTAAATAATACTTTGTGTGAAGACTTTCTTACCCTATATCATATGAGAATTATATATATTTATATATACAGGTGAGATATTGAGTTAAATTTGATTTCCATAATTTTAGGGATTGATTGTTATTATTAATTGATTTATCTCTATCCAAAATAGCATAAAGATGCATTAGTCAAAATATAAAATATAATTATGGAAAATCAAATAGGAATATTATGGCATAGAGACATTATGTCAAAAAATCATTTTCAAAAAAAAAAAACGAATATATGACTGAGCAAGCTGCAAGTGATGGGAAATAATGGTAAAAGTGTTACTTTGCACTATAAATACTTCAAAAAATATGTCCAAATAAGATAAGGATTTCATGTTGTTAGGTTGTGGATTTTCTTGTTTTGTTGTACTCGACGATGATACCAAAAAATTTCAACAAACTTTTTTCTTTGATATTTTAATTTAAATTTTAAATACTAAACTCTAAATCTTATTTTCAATTTTTATTTAAGAAAAATATCACTTTAAACTATTAACTATACCAATTTATTAAAAATGTCATGAACTATAACTTTGTAACAAAAATATCTTGCGTCAATTTTTCGGCCCATGGAATCTTAATGTAGCTTACCAGTGCTACTGTATAATTTTTATTTTTAGTGTTTTTTTAAATGACATGGCACAACGTTTTGTTCTCAATACTAAAAAATGACGAGTTACATACGTCAAGATTCTGGGGCCTAAAAATGAACACATAATATTTTTAACACAAAGTCGATAGTTTGGAGTTTAATACTATATCTTATCATTCAGGACATTTTTAATAAAGCATGTATAATTTAAAATGTAAATTGATATTTACTCTTTTATTTAATTAAGAAAGTTGAGAGGCTAGACTCCAGTGCAGACATCCACATGATCAGGCATCGATCAATTAAATTCTAATTATAAATTAAATATCATAATTAACTCTCTATTATCTCCTAATGATGGATTAGGAAATGTTCGCACGCTTCTTTTTTCTTTTTCTTTTTTGTAATGAGAAAGTAAATACTTTACAACTTTGAGCAATAAAGTATAACCAGGTGCGTGTGACGAGCAAATAATCCTTTATATGTAAAACTAGAAAGAGAGTAATTTAATTATTGGGTCTAAAAAGATTTAATGCGTAAAGAGATCAAGCTCTATGTTAGTTCAATTATTGATGTGAATCCCATAGTAGCAAATATTTGCACATATATAGAGATGTAACCATATTCAAGCTAATTCTTATTGTGGAATTAATAATCTATCATAATTTTACATTTTTTGCATTTGATAGATGGAAATTATGACAAGTGGCGTGAATTATAATATTATTATATTAAAAGAAGACTATTTTCGTAATTGTGATATAATTTTCGATTATGAAAAAACCGAAATATATGGAAGGAGATTTGATTGATTATGGATTCCGATTTTTATAGAAAAAACTGTGAGTTATGAGTGATTCATGTCCACGTATAATGATATAGTTAATGATGATTAATGAAACATTCGTCTACGATTAATGATACATTCGTCTACGATTAATGATAACTTCTTATACCGATAATGATGCTATTTCATTTTGACAATGATATTTTTTCTACGATTAATGACAATTTTTTTCTTTGTGTGATAATGATACATTCTTCTCTGATAATAATACATTCTTTTTCTCATAATAATAATTTCTTATCCTGATAATAATACATTCTTATTCTGATAATAATACATTCTTTTACGATTAATGATACTTTGTTATTATGATACGTATCGACATTGTCATCCCGATTTATTAAAAAAATCTATTAATGAAAACGATATCTATAGGTTAAGTTAATGGTGTAATTATACATATATAATGATATATGCATCTTCTGTTAATGATACAGTGGTACTATTTTTTTCTTTTTTACTGATATATAACACAGAATATAATGATAGTTTAGTCCACTTATAATAATATACATATTGGACAGGCATTATAATTTCTTTATTGTCTATAACTTTATAATATGTTGTATCATTATTAAATATAATAATATTCTATATAATGATAGTTGTTTGGTATAATTAACTGTAATAAATGGAGGGATTTTTTTTGTAGATACGTGGGATTGTTCAATCCCATGATTTTCTAATTTTTTCTTAAATTGTGAGATTTTTTTGTACAATTATGTCATTTAATGATGTTTGTATCAAATAATAATGATATGTTTTTTCCTATAATCTAGTCCGTCCAATTCGCAGTCATAGAGTATATATTAATTCTTAGTATATACATCTAAAGAGTATTCTCATTCTAATGCATTCCTATATATATATAATAGAAGCCAAATATTCTCCAATTAGAATAAAATTCTACCTAGCAAAATATATAATTTAAAACCTCAATTTGAAGTAAAAATCGGGATGGAATTTGAAATTGGAGACCTCCTAAATAATTGGAATTTGAAATTAGAAATTCAAAAGACAAACGCATGGCCAAATCCAAGTATATATTGGACGGTTCAAATTCTCTTTCTCAATATTTATGTGTTTCACTCGTGTTTTATCTTTGAATTTGTTGTTTAAATAGTCTAGCTATTATTGTAATATAACGAATTTTTTTTGAAATTTATTCCTAAAAATGGAAGCTATATATATTATTGAACAATAAACCCTAACAGTAAATGATTAACAACAAAAATGAAATTAAAACAAAAATTAAAACAAAAACACAATAAATTGAAATTGAAGAAAAGTAATAAATAAATAAAAAAATGGAAGTGGAGCACACATGAGAATGAGAGACCAAAAAATGAGCCGGGACAGACGATCTCAAGCGTGACTCGTGATGCTCGATTAAAATTTAAGAAATGTAAGTTCGATTTCAAAGTTATTTGGTGAAAATAATTAATTAAACTCAGCAAATTAAAAATGACTTAATACAAAAGATAAAATAGAGAAAAATCAAAATCAAACCCTAACTCCAAATTGGTAGATTATTCACTAATGTAAGTTTATTTCCATTAATAGAATAGTGACTTTGTGGTCCTAATGTGGACTGATGTTATTTAATTTTCATTGTCGTTTTCAAATATCACTTTCGAATTCATTTCTATCATGTGAATCTGAAATCTGAAACGAATAATTTCAGAACCACTTTTTTATTATTTTTTTCTTTTAAGTTCATTTAGTTTTTTTCTTTTAAGTCCATTTTTAGTACATTACAACCGAATGCGAATGGTTTTATAAATATTATTTTCAGAAATATTTCAAACTTATTATATACATTTATTTACTGAATCAAGCTATAAAAAAATTCAGTGACATCGAATCAAGTGCAGTTTAGTTTCATTTTCAATCTATAATTACTGAAACAACAACAATTATAGTAACTATGTTTACCTGGCCTCTTATATCATACAGTAAAAAAAATCTATTCGTGTATTAAGTGAAGTTATATATATTTCATTATTTCAAAAGTGCTGATAAAAAATGTAAAAATCGAAAGATAAGGTGAAATAGTTGACAAATCGATAGTATAAATGTTTATTTATTTATTTATTTTTTTGCATATATTGGAGTCCGTGAAAAGTTGAAAATGTTAAGGGTGTGTTTGGTAGAATGGATTTGGAATTGAATTGGAATTGTAATTTTTTAGAATTGAATTTGAATTTATAGTATTCTAATTCAATTACAAATCCTTTGTTTGGTAAAATTAAGTAATTGATATATAATTATATTGTAATTCCAAAAATTTTGTTTGGTAAATCAAAAGAGTAACCAAAATTTGAAATTAACTTTTAATTTTGAATAATTTATTTTATTTTATATTTATATGCATTATGTAGTATTTAGAGTATTTTTATGTGTGTGTATGTGTGTATTTTTCATTTATTTTATAAATCTGGTACTGAACATCTCCATGGTACCAAACACACCCTTCCATTACATTATCTATTTGATATAATCCAAATACACATTCGTAGGCTGATAGCATACAGTTAGTTTAGTAGAAAATTAAATGAAAAAACAAAATAATTGTATTCTCATCAAATGAATAAATATGTTATATTTTTCTTAAAAGTCTAAAGAACAAATCATGAAATTTTCGAATGAAATGACTAAAAATTGGATATAATTTAAAAATTAGATACAAAAAAAACAAGAAAGAGTGTGAGGGAGATAGT